>BMAO01005970.1:140945-199914 GCA_019973975.1 Trichonephila clavata
GGATCTTCGACTCTTTGGTCTTTTAGGTGAAGTGCTAGGAGGTCTTGGAGAAACTATTTTCTTTGGGGTTGTAGGGGGGCGGGTTCTTTTCCGCCATTTTTATTTCAGGTTTTGAATATTGTGTCGAACTGTCTTTAAATGTTTTTTTTTGCGACATTAGCGTAACTAACTCCTGGGACCTGTGCGTGAGGACACCACACGTCGGGCTTCAGGGTACGACATATTATTCTTGATTTTCAGGGTCGTTATTTCTTTCTCAGTACTCCAAGTCGGGCAGGCACGAGAATAAGAAGGATGATCTCCATTGCAGTTAACACAGCGCTCCTTCAGTTTACAGTCTGTATTATCATGGCCTGTCTCCGCACAACGAGCACAGGTAAGTTTACCTCGACAAGTGGTTTTAGAATGGCCATATCGCTGACAGTTAAAACAGCGCAGCGGATTTGGAATGTAGGCACGAACTGGACAGTTGAGATAGGCAGCCTTTACGGCCTGTGGAAGATCAGGAGTCGAGAAGGTCAGGATGAGGTGCTTTGTATTTAGCACCTGTCCATCCCCCCTAATTGTCGTCTGACTCCACAGATTTTTTGCTTGTGCAAATTCTCAAGAATCTCGTCGGTGTCCACGTTCAACAAATCCGCAGCCGAGATAACGCCACGGGAAAAATTTAAACTGGTGTGTAGAGTGACTGTGATGTCAAAATGGGCCGCTTTCTTTAGATTCATAAGAGCTGAAGCTTGACTGGAAGATGTAACTTCGAGGAACAGGTCCCCAGATCGCATCTTCCGAATCGTCTTAACAGCTCCTATGGCACTCGTGATTGCCTTATGAATTAAGAAAGGTGATAAGTTAAGAAAATTGTCGTCATTCTTTTTAATGATGAAAAAACGGGCAGTCAAATACAATTGTTGCTCCACTACGGGAGAATTTGACGGAGATTGGCCTCCATCGGGGCACAAAGAAAACCCTGGACTTGATGACGGGGTCGAATTCTCGACCCTGTCAGCCCAGGAGAGAGTATTTGATGGCGCTAAAGATACATTATTTGTCTCCATAGGAGGCGGCAAAACGATATTCTCTTTAGTTGTCATCATATTTTTAGGTACACGGATTTCTTCCAGTTCCATCGAGGTTCATCTTCCAGTTCCAGACCCCGAATTCCCACACTTTTCTAACGTGCCAAGTGGAACCGCCTGAGGATTCTTCAAAGCCAGACGGCAGGTAAACCGCCATAACGTGCTGCCGGGCACGGTCCAAGGCCGAAGCCAAGGAGGATTCCTCGATATGAACGAGTCCCCGCTGCCTAGTCATCCGCTACCAAGGCCCTCAACCTCTAGGACGTTTTCGGCATAACGAACCTCAAATCCGTCGCCAGCGACGCACGCAACTCTTCCGCCGCAAGGGTCCTTTCCACTGCCCAAATAGTATTCCTCGCGGAAGAGGCTACAGGGTGGTACTGAGACCCCTTAGAGCTAAGGGCTAGGTACGCAGCAGATCGGTATTGATACGCCACCGACCTGTTACTATGTTAATTCAAACAAAGAGGATTTTTTTAAAGTTTTTAAAACATATCTTTTAAATTTTTTTGGATTTTTCAATTTTTTTGCTTAAACAATGTTATAAAATTAAAAGGAAAGCAATAATCGTGGGTTATGTAACTAAAACAGTGATATCTTATCACAAAAACCATAAACCGAAGGAACTCCCCAAAGCAAACAAACGTCCAAAAGAAAAAAAAGGGGAGAGAGGAGAGGGGAAAATAAAGATCACTGGGGTCCCTCGGGAGCGTGAAACCCGTACTCACCTAAAGAAGGTGAACCCCCTAAGGGGATTGTTACAGAGAGTTGTGTACATTTATTACAACTTAAAGCACTTGCATAAACATAAATGTAGACAGCTTAAGTGAGCGAAAGGTGGGAAGGGTCGCAGGCTTAATCAAGGCTATCTGAATAAAAAGGCTTCGCCAGTCAGAGGGCTGGAAAGAGGCACGTGATCAAAAGAGGGAATGAGATTTTTTTTGGAGGGACCCACGATTACTAACGTTTCCATCTTGTATTCTGACAAAGCTGGTATCTGTTCCCAAGTGTGTTTTTAGGATAACTTTAGGATTACTTTTCAGGATAACTTTACCATTCAGGATTACTTTTCAGGATAACTTTACGATTCAGGATTACTTATATACAATAAAGAAAGGTACGATATTTTTATATTATTGTATAACTTTATTGTTGTCATTATTGAATTTTTTTCTTTTGAGTCTTGAGGACATGGTATAATAAATTGATGCTTATGTGCCAACATCCTTAATTATTTGTAAATTAAGATATTTTGTTTTATATGAGAAGTTAGTGTTTAATGTTATATTTTTTTATTGTCAAATTTTTTCATAACTTAAATTAAAGCTGTACACATTTTATAAAAAATGCCTCGTTATTGTTGTGTACCAAATTGTACCTCTAATAAACCAGGACAGCCCTACATTTCAGTGTTTCGTTTCCCAAAAGATGAACAGTTGTTACAAACTTGGAAAAAGACTGTGCTATTCTGGATTACTGCACATAGAGGACGCAAGATTTGGCCTGTGTTTCAATTTCTCATTAAAATCTAAAAAATGTTCTTTTACAAAGGGCTTTTCTACTTCTCAAAATGTTGGAAAGAACATTATTGATATGTGTTTTGTTCTTGGCTTAAGACTTGCGGGCAAAGGATACACCGCAGGAAAAAAATTGTGTTCGACACTTAGTCTCCCATTACTTTCAAAGTTCTCTTTGCGACAGCAAGAGAAATCCATTTTAGAACGCGTATAACTTTTTGCCAAAGAAAACATGTTAAGGGCAGCGAAAGAAGTGAGGGAAGTAAAGCACGATAAAAACAAAGTGATCAGCTGTGGTGTATCAGTGGATGGAACGTGGCAACATCGAGGCTATTCCTCTTTACATGGCTGTGCAACAGTTATATCCATTGACACTGGCAAAGTGTTGGGTACGGAAATTTTATTTTCGCGTTGCAGAATATGCAACATGAAGAAACCAAATATTTCGAAAGAAAATCATGTGTGCTGAAATTTCACTGGAAGTTCTGGAAACATGGAGCCTGTCGGTGTTTTCAGAATGTTTGAACGCTCAAAACATCTACGAAAATTGCAGTATTCCGAGTATTACGGTGATGGGAATTCGAAAGCATTTGAAGCTGTGAAAAATGTATATGGTAGACTCTGTTACAAAGTTAGAATGCACTGGACATGTGCAAAAGAGGGTTGGAGGACGACTGCGAAAACTGAAAAAGAACATAAAGTCTTGGGGGAAAGGGAAAATTGACCGACAAATTAATAAATAAGTTGCAGAACTATTATGGTATTGCATTTCGAAGCAATGTTGGCAATTTGGAAAACATCCAAAAACTGTTATTGCAGCCTTTTTTCATTGCTGCTCCGGTAAAAAAAAAATAATCAGATGCACGGTCAATGTCCAAAACGTGCGAACAGCTGGTGTAAATTCCAGAGAGCAGAATT
This sequence comes from Trichonephila clavata, assembly GCA_019973975.1. Classification (NCBI taxonomy): domain Eukaryota; kingdom Metazoa; phylum Arthropoda; class Arachnida; order Araneae; family Nephilidae; genus Trichonephila; species Trichonephila clavata. Next base: position 144,457 of record BMAO01005970.1, read on the forward strand.
TGTTGGAGATTTGTTGAAAGAAAAATCAACGGATCTTCCAAATTATGTTATAAATTCTATTAAAAAAGACTTATATGGATCGTTGCGATCATAATCTTCTAAGAAAATGTCTGCACGGGAAAACTCAGAACTGCAATGAAAGTTTCAACAATGTCGTGTGGAGTATAATTCCAAAAGAGACCTTTGTTGAGTTACAAACACTCCGCTTAGGGATTGCAATAATACTTTTTAATTCTGGCGTTGCTGGTCTATTACCTCTACTTGAAAAGTTAGGAATGGAATAAGGGCCTGAAATGAAGGGATATTTTTGGTATCTCGACAATACGAGAATTGCTGATTCAACGAGGCATTCTAAATCAGATAAGAGAGTGTCTCGTAAAAAACGAAAGGCCCTACAAAAATGTAAAAGCTTGAAGTATGAGGTTCAGGAAGGCACCACGTACGAACCTGGAGAGTTTTAATACCTTCCTAAATCTTTAAAAAGTTTTGTTACAAATATAAACTTTGTTTTGCATTTTCTGAAAAATATTATTTTTGTACATAACGGTTAACGGTAATATTTCTTAAAGTAATTGAAATATTCTTATAAAATTTTTTGAGTATGTTCTTTGTATAATGAAATTTTTGTGCTAAAAGCTAAGGATAATTTTTCAATAAAGTTATTTTTTAATGTGTAATTTTAAATGAAAAAAAAAATTTTTCTTCAGAAAAATTCTGTTTTTTACGTCAAACACCTTCATTTCATAATTTGACCGTAAAATTTGAGTTTTTTTTTAATAGACTGCATAGTTAAACATTGAATAATTGTATTCCTGCAAAAGTTTTATCTGTTTTTGTAATATATATATTTTTTAGAATTGTTAGCAAAAGAGCAAATTTTTGTAATTTCTCATTATTTTGAAAATTAATTTTTCAAAAATATTTTTTGCTGTATTTATATACTTTTGCAGCATATTTGTTTTAAAAATAACAATTAAATAATTATTTAAGTCAGATTTCAAAAAATTGTCTCCGAACCCAGTCGGGTGAGTGAGTGAGTGTTGGGTTTTATGGCACAAGAGCCATCTTTGGCCAAACTGCGCCAAACAATCGTAAAAATATCTAAAATATTTGATTCAAAAGGTAAAAGTTCGTTAAAAAGGTAAAATCTCTAGTTTTATATAAAAGACATTTTCTAAAAATTCAAAAAGATATAAATGTTGGTGGGGAAATCCCCACCAAGTTTTAAAAATTATTGATAAAAATTACTTTTTTAAATCTTGTCATGTCGGAATTAGAACACCCTTGTAATATGTATTCCCCCCTATTACAACAAAATCAGAATTTGATTCAAACTCATCTTCCTCCACGTCGTATGTTATCATGTCTTCATCATCAGTTGTGTAATCCATTGTTGCCGATTTTTTTGGTTTATGTGGAGTCATCTTTATTTCTATTTTGGATTTTGTAAGGTTTTTCAGAGGACGCTTTTTTGTACGAGATTTTGTAGCCTAGGGTACAGAAGATGTAGTTGTAGGTGGTAAGCTATTGGATGTGCAGGTTTTAGGTTCAGATACAAGGGGATTTGTCACAGTGGACAAGGCTATAAACATATTGGATGTAGAAGGGGGAAGAGTTTGGTGGGATGAAGGTATTGCAACAGAATGCAGAAGACTATTGGACGTGGAGGGAACATTAGTAAACATAGGAATAGGAGGCTGAGAGTCTGATGAGGATGTAATAGTAGCAAAGGATGTGGATGGCAGGAGTTGTGCCTGAGTTGAGGAAGATGATTTGGTAACTGCAGGTTCTGAGGAAGATATATTTGGCTTCGGGACGGATTTTATTGGTTGTAGCAATTTCAATGGTGGACAAATTATTTTAGTAATATATCCATCTGTTTGTGAGGAACTGTTTACCGTTAATGGTTTAGCAGAGAGCCTGAGCGTAAGTTTGAGATGGTTGTGGGGCTATTAATTTTCGGGCTTCTACATATGATATATTTTTATTAGTTTTAATAGTTTGGATTTCTTTTTCGATTTTCCATTTAGGGCACAGTTTTGAGTCAGACGAATGAGGTTGTGAACAATTAACGCATTTCTGCTCCAGACTGCAATCTGTGGAAGGATGTCGAACAGTTGCACATATAGAGCACGTCAATTGCCCACGGCAGGAAGTTTGAGAATGTCCGAACCTCTGGCATTTAAAGTAGCGCAGAGGATTCGGAATGTATGGACGGATTTTACAGTTTAAATAACCAGCTTTTATTGTATTTGGTAGTTTCGGGCTATTGAATGTTAATATTAAATGTTTTGTAGGAATAATGGTACTATTTTTTTTTATTGTAATTCTCCTGACCTGGATAACACCCTGGTCAGAAAATCCTTCAAGGATTTCTGTTTCAGTCGTGGTCAACAGGTCAGGTTCTGAAATGACACCTCTGCAGGAGTTTAGAGATTTGTGTGGTGTTACACTTACTGAAGAGTTTAAAAAGGTTTTGGCAAGAAGAAACGAAATTGCTTGAATAGCTGAGTTGTTTTCAATGAGTAGATCAAGGGAACGTAAGCGTTTTACGGATTTCGGTTCACCACCTACTTCTATGAGGGCTTTGTAAACAGCAAAAGACGATTTATGTAACATCTCATTATTTGGAAGTGAAAGTAATAAAAATCTTGTATGTTCTGATAATAACAATATACTCGTTTAACAACGTTAGAGGTAACCCTTTTCAATAAATTTCTGAAAAACTCTTGTGAATTATATTTGCATCTGTGAATCATATACTTATTATAGTTCTTCTTATATTTCTTCTAGATGTCTTCCAGAAAGATTAAAGACACACAGTCAGGGGTCTTCTATAAAATAGAGAAGAACATAAGAGTAGAAGAAATCTCAAAGCAAGCGGGAGCATTTAAACAGTATTTCAGGCAACCAGAAAAAACTGAGCCTGAGAAAAAAGGCTTGCATCAAATTGCGGAATTTGATTATTCTCAACCATTCACATCCACGAGTTCTAATGATGATACAATCACTGAATTAATGGCTGTCACATCGGATGAAGGCAATGAAATGTCATTATCAACCAGTCCCATTCCCAGTGAAGCAGAAAATGAAGATGAAATCAAAGAGGAATAGGGTTTTGCTCAAATTCAAATAGCACTAGATGATCCAGGTACTTGGCCGAACATTTTAACAAAAAAAACATTGCTTTATTCGTAGAACATGATCCCAAACAAGTAACAAATTTTAAATTTCCGGTAGATAAGAATGGCAGGAAATTAGCTGCTCATATTACAACAAAACTTTAGTGATCGTGGAGAAAATAAATCGCGCGTGGCTCTGTTATTTTATAAAACTAAACCGTATTTTTTGTTCTACATGTAAATTATTTAATAAAGATAATTCAACACAACTTATAAGTACTGGCTTTTCTGATTGGCGTCATTGTTCGGATTACCTGAATAAACATGAAAAGACTTTAAAACATGTAAACTCTATAAGATAACGGTGCGACTTAAAGATGAGACTGGAAAAAAATTGTAGTATTGACGCTGAACAACAAAATGCTTACAATCGAGAGAAAAAACGATGGTGCGCCATAAGTAAAAGAATGATTGCTGTAGTACATTTTTAGACAGTCAGAATTTGGCATTTAGAGGAACAAGTGTGAAGTTGTATCATAGAGATAATGGTAACTTCTTATAAGTAGTGGAGATGTTAGCCAAATTTGATCCAGTTATTTCAGAACATCTTAATAATGTCGGTAAATGCGAAAATAACAAAACACTTATTCCACACTACCTAGAGCAGCATTTTCAAAATGAAATAATTATATTTGAGCCGAATCTATTCGTAATGAAATAACACGAATTGTTGGAAAAAAAGCAAAATACACCCGTCCCTCGATTTACACGGTGCTTGACTTACACGGTTTTAAAAAAAAAATTTTTTTTTTTAAACTGCCAAATTCCACATAATTTTAATTCATTGATTTGGCAACATTGCATGTGCAAGTATATGCGTATAAGATTACCCTTGAGGGCGTCGTAATTCACAATAGTATGCACATATATTTTTATCTATTTTGTTTTGATATATTTTTATCAATTTTGTTTATGTATGTTATCAAAAAAGGGAATTTCCATTTTTGTGTAAGCGATACATATTTTGTTTTGTGAATCAGTTGAAGGCGAGTTATTAAAGATATCTATCATTGTTGTATTTGTAACCGTATAACATATTTATTTGTAATAATTGCGTAATTACTTCATCAACTGTAAGTATGTAAATTAAAATTATGTGTCGTATGTTCAGGATTGCCACAAAAAATAATAAAAAGGAGACAAAGAGAAAAGTTATTTCTTTAGAGACAAAAATTAATATTTTGGATCGTCTACGTAATAAAGAAAGAGTGATCGATATTGCTAAAATTTATTCCATGAACGAAGCAACCATAAGAACAATAAGAAAAAATGAAGACTCTATTAGAAAAAGTGCAGCATCTGGATTGCGGACAAGTATGAATACAACTTCATGTGTACGAAATATTGCAATGGAACGTATGGAAAAGGCATTAATGATATGGCTAGAAGACATGAATCAAAAACGGATTCCAATCGATACCAATATCATAACAAATAAGGCTGTAAAGATATACGAAAAAATTGACAATCAATTACCGTCCACTTCTGCGAATAAAGTGCCTTTTATTGCAAGTCATGGATGGTTCGAAAAATTTAAAAAAAGGCATTCTTTACGTAATCTGAAATTAAAAGGTGAGCAAGCAACTGCTGATACAGATGTGGCACGACAATATCCACAAAAATTTGCTATCGTTGAAAGTGATAGCGATAGCAGTCTAGAAGAAAACACTTTGAATGTATAATAACTATGTCAATTTTGTTTGTTTTTTATTTTATTTTATAGCGAATAAATGATTGAAAACACTTTGAATTTATAATAATTATATCAATTTTGTTTGTTTTTTATTTTATATTTAAAAATGCTTTAAAACCCATGGTTTTAGCTTTTTTCGACTTACACGGTTTTTCATACACAAATATTAATTTTCGATTTACACGGTTTTCTCAGGAACCAATTAACCGTGTAAGTCGAGGGACAGGTGTATTACACTATAATTCTCGACTCTGCACAATATATTAGTCACACAGAACAAATAACGTTTATAATTAGATGTGTGAACACTACTGATGGTAAGGTAAATATTTTAGAAATTTTTCTAGGATTTTTTCCAGTAATTAATACCATTGGAGAAGGTCGGTGTAATTTTCTATTAGAGGAGTTATTACCTAGTTTGCAGCTCGAAGTTAAAGATATTCGGGGCAAGGGTTACGACAATGGATCGAACATGAAAGGGAAAAATATACAGCTTCAGAAACGGATTCTCGATATTAATCCTAGAACAGTATATGTGCCGTGTGCATCTCATTCATTAAATCTCCTCGTTAACGACGCGCCAGCTACAGTGGTGAAATTTCTGGATTTTTTTATATGGCACAAGAGGTATATAATTACTTTTCTGCGTCACCATATCGATGGAATTTACTAAAAAAAGTCTAACTTAGTGAGCCAAGGTGGGAAAGTCGTATCAATGCAATTAGACCTCAGAAACAGGAACTAAAACACATTATTACCGCATTAAATTTCTTAATTCAAGATGCCACAAGAGACACGAAAATGGGTGCTGAATCAATAATTAAAATTCTTGGAACATTTAAATTTTTATGTTCAACTTTAATTTGGCACGATTCATTATCAAGAATTGATGTATTCAGTAAAATGCTTCAAAATACTAAATTAAACATCGCGGAATGCATTAAAGGCGTAGATAAAAAATATTTAATTTTCAAAGATCTGACAATAATTTAAAAATATTTGTTGATTAAGCAGCAATACTTGTGCTACAGATTTAGGTATTCACCCCGAATTTCTCATCTCGAAGCTAAGGTAAAGGTGCGTTTATTTGATTACGAGGGCAGTGTTAAAACCCCAGTTCATCAACCCCTTGGCGATGATTATTCCCGCCAGAAAATTGTTGTAACCCTTTCCCCCTTGTTTTTGTAAAAAAGTGTTTTTTTTGTTTACTAGATGTATGAACCCTTTTGAAGCGAGTGGCTGGCGCTATAACCAGCTTCGAACCAATTTAACAATTGGTAATTTATAGATTCTTAAAGTTTTGTTATTAACTTTGAGTTATTATTGGAGATGAAGTTATTGACTAAATAAAACGAATCTGCAAATATCGAAGAAAGCGAAATTTTATATTGGCTACCTAGTGACAGAACTTGATGATTTGAAAGATACTAAGGTAAGCTCAGATTATATTATATTTATTGAACTGATCTGATTTTTTTATTAACAATAGTGTTATTATTAATGAATTAAAAAGTTGAGTGAAATAACTAAATTTAAAAAATGACAAGTTATTTTGAAACATTGAAAAGGAAGCGTGCAGGTTTCCATATGCAAACTACTAAATTATTTAATAAAATCGAAACGGCTTTCTTGATAAAACAGTATCATTGGAAGAAAAATTTGATGTTCTGAGTATCTGTAAAGATCAGTTAAACGAGAAATATGAAACTCAGAAGAAATTAAATTCAGATATACAAGATGAAATTCCTGATACTGAATTTAAAAACAAAATGGAGAATTCAGAGAATTACAATGAGAGAATAATTGAATCGCGATATAAAATAACAAAATTTTTGAATGAATGAAATGTTCATAACCAAAGTACTTTATTACAAAGTGCTCTTTTAAAAAAATATTCTGGATCTTGTAATTTAAATTCTGAATGTTCCATGAAACTGCCTAAACTTACAATTCAAAAGTTTTATGGTGATAGTAGCACTTGGCTTGAATTTTGGGGTCAATTTTCTAATGCCATTGACAATAATCCAAATTTAACTCAAATTGACAAATTTTCGTATTTGAAATCTTTACTTGCAGCTAGTGCACATAATGTTGTAGTTGATTTTTCTCTTTCTGAAGAGAATTATAAAGCAGCTGTTGAGTTACTAAAAAACCGATTCGGATGTCACGATCTTGTTGTTAACGCTCATACGACTAAACTGACTAAACTTAAAACTATGACTAAACTGATAAACTTAAAACTATGACTAAACTGATAAACTTAAAACTATGACTAAACTGATAGACTTAAACCAAGTCAAAAATGCGTCTAATATTGAAGAATTGGAGAGCTTCAAAATGTACTCATTTTTTTTTTTCCTCATGTGAGATTCTTAAAATAATTACATTGGTAATTCATTTTTACTTATCTATAATGAGAAAAGCTACGACAGCAAATGTCGGAGAAGACACCACATTTAGAGGTAGTGAGTACCAATTTCTAAGCACTGACAGATCTTTTTTAGAATTGTTTGCATTAATATAGACTATGTGGTGTCCTGACAAGAAGGATTTCATCGTATCAAGTTTACTTTGATGACAACCATTTGCTGGCAAAATAAACAAATTTCATTGAATCAAAGAGAAAACAAACAAATTTTTGTTCGAATTTTGTATATAAGCGTTGTCAAAAAAATTTTCAGTATTTCTAGCAAAAGTTTCATTCAAAATTACAAAAATTCAAATTATCCAAGAAATTTTTGATAACTCTTAACAAATCTTTTCTGTCAATGCAAAACAATATATTTATATCTTTTTAATTTTAGGTTTGTGAGCTACACTTCGCTGATGATGCAATACGAAGAAACACAGAAGCTTATGATGAAAAAACTGGGGAGAAGATATGTGTAGCCTTACAGCGTTCTAGACTACAAAATTTTGCCGTGCCAACGATTTTCCCAACTTTCTCCAAATATATTTCAAACTCTATGAATCCCATTCAAGAATGTCCTGAGCAGACTGCAAAGATTAGAAAATGAGCACCTACAACGCTCAATCCAAGAAAGCATTATTTCCAAAGAAGAATTCGAAAAAAGTAAATCATTTACGTCGGTTCCAGAATTAGTAGAGTGTTTAAATGAAGAGAAGCTTCAGGACATATCGACTGTTGTTTGTAAAAAAGATCTAGTAATAATTATGATGCTAGACACAACGGTATCTCCTGTTATTAAAGCATCAGTGATTATAAATAATTAGATTTGTCAATACACATAGGTCAAACAAAGATAGGTCAACTTGGTAAGTACAAATTTCCTGTAAAAGTTAATAATGTTATTGTTGTAAATAAAATATTACATGAACTGGTTCTCAGAGTAGAAATGAAAAGCTCCTATGATTTTCCTACAACATTTGGTTTTATTCTTAATCTTTTAGAAAGTATGTTTTCAGATTTAGATGCAGATAAAAAAATTGTACTCCATTTCTTAATTGACCAGCACAAATTTTTAACCTGTAACAAGTTTTCTTTTAGATATTCCTCTGAAATGATGGGTTTTTTTTTTTTTTAATATTACAATCCATATCTCCTCATGCCTATAAATTTTTAAGAAATTCAAGATATCTCAATATCCCCCATCCTAGAACTTTGCACAAACTTTGTTCATCTTTAAAAACTAATCCTCAAACAGAACAATCAAATGAAAACTTGCTAGCATACATGAAAAAAAAAGTAAACATCCTAAAATCTGTTCACAAAACTGCCATACTGATGCTTGACGAAATCTATTTAAAACTATATTTAGATTTTAAAGGGGGTAATATTCTTGGGATGGCTTATGACAGTGAACAAGCTGCTACTTCAGCATATGTGCTTTCTCCTCTTAAAGAAGTAGTTCATATAATGCCGGTGAAAAAAATCGATGGAAAAAAATTATTTGCTGTTGTTAAAATAACTATCGTAGAATTTGATGGTATATGATTAAAAGTTATTGGTGTAGTTTCTGACAATAATTCTATAAATCGAAAAGCAATGTCCAACTTTTCTGTTCCACCCAAATTGAGCATTGTATATCCACATCCTTCTGATCCTTCCAATATTTTTTGTTATTGATTCAGTACACATTTTTAAATGTATTCGTAACAATTGGATTAATCAAAAAAATGCAGGCCAATGTTTTTATTTTCTAGATTTTAAAGATTATGAATAAATTTCCTTTATTAGAAGCAAATTTCTGTACACTTAAACGACTATATGACATTGAAAGTAATAATTTAGTAAAGTTTGCTTATGGTTTAACTTTGAAGGCTTTATGTCCTACAAATCTTGAAAAACAAAATGTGAAACTTGTGCTTAAGATATTTAATAACTTTGTTATTCAGGGGCTTCAACTATTAGGAGAGCAACATAAACTAATTACTTATGAAACAACATCAATTTTTATTTCTTTAATTTGTACATGGTGGAAAATTGTTAATGTTAAAACACCTTTAAAGGGACAACATTTGCTTGATACTTATCAGCAACCGATTACTTTATCTCCAGACATCAAAGCATGTCAATTCTTGCGTAAAATTTCGTCATGGTTAGACTCGTGGAAGGAAAAAGATTGTTCTACTGGCACCCTTACTAAAGAAACACATCTTGCTTTTACTCATACCACATACGCTTTACTTGAAATGTTAAAATATTGCATTAAAGAATTAAAATTTCAGTATTTTCTTCCTGGAAAAATTCAAACAGATGCGTTAGAAAGTCGTTTGGGGAAATATAGGCCACTTTCAGGTTCTCAATATTTAATATCAATTCGACAGCTTTATGAAGTAGAAGCTAAACAAAGAATGCAAAATTTTTTACCTCTAACTTTGGTTTCAAATGCTTATGGCCCAGCTTAACTTAAAAGACATTAATTTGGAGTGAGTGTAGGGTTTTATGGCGCAAGAGTCAATCTCGGCTATACTGCGCCACATGTTTGTTAAAATATTAAAATTATCTCAAAAAATAAAATAAACATACATATTTGTAAATGTGCATTTAAAATGTAGGCAATCTATTAAAAACTGTGTCATATAAATCTCTAATTATGCAATATCAGTGTATACCTAATCAACAATTAAAAGTTTTTTATGTAAACACTTATTTTGCATACTGTGGAGTGGGTTGAGTCCTATTATAGCCCACCCCTTGGCGAAAAGAAAATTTGAACTTTTTTTTGTCGCCAAGCAGGGCGATAAGTTTGCCAAGCTATCTACCCTTCCATTTTCATCTTTAAATTAAAATTCCGTTATTAATGACCGTTAGGTATCAGTAATTAAAAATTTCTGTTGTGTTGTTTACTTTGGCAACCCTAATTCCGATATATAACAGAAAAATTTTACCATTTCGTTTTTTTGCACGCTTGATTAATCTTTCTGTCGTACGTGTGAGTACCGGTTTTTAAGCATGAGTCGCCGTGCAGAAGGATTAACAATTAGTTTTTTTGCTTTGTTGGAAGAAAGGGGACAAATGAAATTGATTGAATGGTGTATGCATGAAAATTTGATTGCGAGCAGGTATGAATGTCCGAAATGTGGGAAAGAGATGGTGTTGAGAGAAAGGAAAGGTACGATTGATGGGTATGAATGGAGATGCCGGACGAAAGGAGGAGAGAATCCGCATGATGTTTGCAAGAGCGTGAGAAAAGGTACGTGGTTTTCCAAAAGTCATTTGAGTATGTGTGATATTTTAATTTTAACGCGGCATTTTTTTGGAAAATCTATGAATGGGTTTGCTGTGAGTGATGTGAAAGTGAATAAAAATACAGTTGTTGATTGGTTCATGTTTTGCCGAGAGGTCTGTATGATTGCTGTTTTGAATGAAAGTGAACCACTCGACGGTGAAGGAAAAATTGTTGAAATTGACAAGAGCATGTTTGGGAAAATGAAGTATGGAAGAGGCAAGCCTACGAATGGTCAATGGGTGTTTGGAGGAGTTGAAAGAGGTTCGAACAAATGTTTTTTTAGAGTGGTTGCTAATCGAACGAAAGTGGAGCTTTTGAGTGTAATAAAGGAGTGGGTGATACCGGGGTCCGTTGTAATTTCGGACTGTTGGAAGGCCTACAATTGCCTGTCGCATGAAGGCTATCAGCATTTGCGGGTCAACCACAGTCTGACTTTCAAGGACCCTGAAACCGGTGCTCACACAAATTCCATCGAAGGGACGTGGTCGGCGATCAAACGATCTTTACGTAACCATGCTGCCCATACGGAGGGCCACTTCGACCACTACCTCGCCGAATACATGTGGCGACGCCGGAGAGATCATTCCATGGATGATGATGTTTTTCGGCAGTTTCTCCGTGCGATCACCGAATTGTACCCTCCGGAGGAAAAGGACGTCCCTTAAACACGTAAGTTTTCCCAATTTCTTCCATTTTAGAATGTCTTAAATTTCGTATGAAAAACAACTCAATTTCAATTGTTTCCAAAAATTTTCATCTTGAGCGCTTCCGGACATAACGTCATGATTCAATTGGTCGCGAGTTCGAAAATCGCGCCTCGGCGCCATTTTGGCGCGGATCAAAAAAATCTTCGCCAAGGGGTGGGCTATAATAGGAAATTACCGGCAAATGGTTCTACAATTTAAATTTTTGGCATTACAGGGGTTTGAGGAACATACATTCCTCAAATCCCATCAAGTTCTGTTTTTCTACCCATTATTTTTGGTTTAAGTTATTTGTTAACAGCAAAATGCTTCAAGATTTTTGGTACAAATTGTCATGAATATAAGTACCTTCTCTCGTACTATTATGTCTTTCATTACACTTTTCTCTCTGACACATTCTTTTTCAGGAAAAGAAAAATTAATCATTATGTTTAATTGCTTCTGTACTTTAAAAATAAATTTGTGTTCTTTTGTTGTGGGAAAGACGAGGGATGAAAATTAGAAAAAGGAAATTTTACTGAAAATACATATAAAAATCACCAGGATAGGCTGATGTTAAGAGGTTAAGGGAAAATTTCTCAGAGAAAAAAAAAGGTAAACAATCACACCCTCCCTAGAAGTGTTGATATTGAGAGAGGAAAGAGAAATTTACACACCGGAGAAAGCACAAGCAATGCCAGGCCATGCAGCTAGTATTTGTTACCAAGTACAAATTATATTTTGCAACACTTTTCAAACTACTATTTTTATATAAAAGAATATTGAAATGTTTATTTTTTAATTTTCTATTTTTTTCTATATATATTCCAGGTTCTATGAAATAATCTTATATTCATTAGAACAATGTTTTGTAAAACTAAATAAGTGTCTAATGGAAAATGCACCTTTTTCAATTTGTAGTTAAAAAAAACTATATTAAAAGAGTGGAAAAAAACTGAACAGATTCAACAATAAAAATTAAATTTAAGTAAGAACAATTATTAAATGTTATGTTGCAAATTCATGCAAAATACACAAGATTTCTCATATCAAAGCTGTAAATGCTTTGTCATTCTGAACAATTTAGAAATCTTTCTCAATGTGAGTGACTACAAAAACAACATATAAAACAAGTTAAATGCAGAACATAAAAAGAAACAGCAGATAATTTGGTACTTACATAGTATCACAACAATTGCCTTCATTTAAGATAACTCGAAAAGTTGGCAACCCCAATTTCACAATGTGTCGGATGCCCTGAATTTCCAATCATGTTCATTTCATATAATATCACCAAAAGGTTGTAATAATACATATCAGCAGTTTCAATACACCTAAACTTTGACAGTTTATCTAAAAAACCACAAGCATATCCCATGTTATTAAGCATAATGCATGGGTAGGTGACAGACACTTGAATAACAAACTAATATTCTTAAACAATAAATTATATTAAGATTGGATTAAAATTTTAAATATATATTTTACCATTAAAGTGTGAAAACCAGTATTTCATGAAATAACTAGACAAGTCAGTTAAAGCATATAAAATTGAAATTCTACTATTTAACTAGGTATTCTTTTGAATACAGATTACTTGATCGTTAAAGTATGAAATACGGCAATCGAAAGTTCTTTGAACCGGTTCTAGCTGCTTTAGGAAGGATATTTCCTACTAGGAACTAGAGATGGCTAAATAAAACAATTGTACTCTAGATATCAGTTCAGTATATGTCAGCGAGAATTAATTTCCATTGAAGAAGTTCCAAACATTGACACAATGCTTTAATTTGTTGCAACAGCATAAAGTTGCGGTACAGGACAAAGATTTAAAAAGTACTCTTGTAAAAAAAAACATGTGTAATGGCAAGAAGTGGGCTTGTTTTAAAAATAATAAGCAGTTGAATCCAAAGTGTCATCACAACAACCCTTGCTCTAATAAATAATGAAAAGTAAAATAAAGGTACATCTCAAAATTTAAATTAATGTTGTCTTACATTTTTGTTTTAAAATGTTTAACAATGTTTTTATGATGCAATAGTTTTTCTTTTCAGCATGCATCTTTGTTGATAATATTTAAATATAATCTATTTTTACAACATATTCTTTTTTCCCTTTTTTGTTTAATTAATGTTAGCAATAAAAAGTTATATCATCTGCTTTCTCTTATTAATTTTCAATTATTCCTCCACAAGAGTAAAATGTATTTTTCAAGTGAGTGAGTGAGAGAATATTAACGTCGCACTGATTAGCAACACGAGGGCTTTTGGCGACGGTCAGCGTAATTTTGAACCATGGTCAAGTGACGTGGACGACACCTGAGCTGGCACACCCTTCTCCTAACTACCACACCACGCCAACGGGAGGACGTTTGAGCTCTCGACAGATTTAACGTGCATCGCTTCCCTACACGGCGGATCTTTAGTGGTACTAGGATCGAGCCCATGACATGCTAGCCATGATCCGATGCCTAGACCACTCGGCCGCATGTATTTTTCGAGAGATTTTAGCTATTTTTGATCAATTAATATATAAAAATATTTGAAATTGTTCATTTTTCACTTTAACTGTCTATTCTTATAGTTATTTCATAGAATACCTGGTTATTTTATAGAATAACCAGGTAAAGTATAAAACTTTTCATCTATTATAAACTTTTAACTCATTTGTCTAGTTATTTCATGAAAAACCTAGTTATTATATGAAAAAACTGAATTATACACTTTAATGATAACATACATAACAAATACAATTTTTTTTTCAATTGCTTTTACATAAAAAACGTATAACATATTGATCTACTTTAAGTATTATTATAAGAAGTTCCGCAAAAAGACCTAACAGTTCTACAGATTATACTAGTCGAAAAACTTTACGGAACAATGCTTAGGTAAAAAGATTTTAGACACTCGAAGTTGTAAGACCAAATAAAATGCTTTGTTGATTGTTTTGACTTAGTTTGGGGGAAAGACATTATCACAAATTGCTTACAAAAGAACAATTAGAAAATGAAAAAAATGATCACAGTATATTCAGGCAGCTTAACAGAAAATAAAAGATGCACTATCAACCTTGTTCTTCATTGTTAAATTTTAAATGAAGCGAAACTTATTCAAGCAGAAGATTATGTGGAAAAAAGAAAAAGTTTGAAAAAATTTATTTTAAATAATTTTTTGTGAATAATAACCGAATTTAGTTATTAAAACACTTTTATACAAATAAGAAATAAATATTTTTACACAAAAACATCCTGTATATTTCATATATAAAAAAAAATTATATGGTTAAATATTTAAAATTTCTGAAGAATAAAGCCCATTCTGAATTTTATTCGTTATATCCTAAATATAATATAATTTTATAAATCATAAATGTTAGAAAAAGTAGCATAACAAATGTTACAAAGGGTTCTCCACTTGTGTGCATACACAAATGTTTCTAATCACATCTTTAGTACAAATTTTCAAAATGTTCACTTCATATGAATGAAAAAAGGTTTTCAATTTTTTATTAGAAAAGAATGCAGTTTTATAAACTTCACAGGCATAACACTTCACATCGATATGCATATAAAAATATCACTACTTCTGAAGGCTTTTGTACAAATTTCACAAATATAACATTTTTAATTTCAATGAATACGCAAATGTCTCATTAAATCACAGCTACGTTTAAAACCCTTTGAACAAAATTCACAAACGTAAGGTTTTTCCTTAGTATGAATGCGCATGTGTATCCTTAAATAATCTTTATACCCAAAAGCCCTTGTACAAATTTCACAAATGTAAGGCTTTTCGCCAGTATGAACTACTAAATGTCTCTTTAAAGACCCATTATGATTGAACACCTTTGAACAAATTTCACAAACAAAAGTTTTTTCCTTTGTATGAGTGCGCTTATGCATATTTAAATCACTATTACATTGAAAATCCTCTTTACATATTTCACAAACATATGGTTTTTCTGTTGTATGGACAAGCATATGCGTCACTAAATCATTATTAAATATGAAGCCCTTCTTACAAATTTCACAAACATGTTTTTTATGAGTCGCCAAATGAATCTTTAAGCTGGTTTTATGTGAGAAGGCCTTATAACAAACATCACAAGCATAAGGTTTTTCATCAGTATGAATACGTAAATGTATCTTTAAGCCATAGTTATCAGTGAAGACCTTTTTACAAATTTCACAAAGATATGGTTTTTTTTTATGATCAGACATATGAATCATTAAGAGTTTTTTTGTATAGAAGACACTATCACATATATCACAATCATACAGCTTTTCTTTCTTACCATGACGCATATATCTCTTTAAATTGTTGTTACAATTACGCATATGAACCCTGAAGCTTTTATTTTCCAAAAAGGATTTATTACAAACTTCACAGACATAAGCCTTATCACTGGTATGAATGTATATGTGAGATTTAAAAGAACTAATATTTGAGAAGCATTTCTTACAAAAGTCACAAACATAAGGTTTCTTTCTGGCATGTAAGCTTGAATTACTTTCAAAAATTGACATTTTATAAAAAAATATTTGTTGCAAATTCCACACAGCTATAGGATGTTTCCTGCTTATGAGTAGATTGAAGTAGTGTTAAATTATGCGTGGAAGAAAATTTGTTGCACAAATTACCACTATGAGTTTTCTTATAAGAGAATTAAAAATTCAATCCAAAAATGTTTCTCTGAAGAAAATATACGTTGTCAAAATTCAAGCTCATTAATTTTCGTTCACCATCAATTTAAAGCATATCCAGTGCATCGGTAAATTCGAATAACTTAATTCGTAGTAGTAATTAACTTAATCTCACACGCGTAATTGTTCTTCCCTCTAAAAAAACCTTTTAATTGTATGATTAATAACAACCACATTCCTCAAGTAACGATTATTTAAATACCCTAGTGTTAAAATAAACGTTAAATGTTCGCATCTCAACCTAAAATTATTTGAATTTTCTATTTGCTCACACTAAGAGTGAAGTTGCCAGTTTCACATATCAAAACACTTAGGCAAAATGTAAATTTATGGCTTATTTCGTAAACAACAACCTTGCGCCGAAAACGAATGACATCCAATCCTAGTTCTCTTTCTACAATTTTATTGATAAGTGCAGTCAATAAATTTTTTAGTATGCTTAGTCTCTTAAAAATGAATTTCTAATGGGTCATTTCACATACAAGCGGCACCAAGGCGTAATCACGTGAGCAGTTATAAACATCAACACTAGCATCCTTTGTAAGTAAAAAATTCCTATAGGCAAGATCTGCGTAGTAAATAACACTAAACCGGAATCGGATGAGTATTACGTTATGGACAAGTTCTACCATAAAGCTTACTATAGGGGAGCTGCAGTCATTAAAACCCTCAACTTTTTCCGGTTTCAACAAAATAACATTGTTTTGTATACAAACTTAAGCAGAAGTAATTTTAATTTTCCTTGCATTTCTTAAGCAGAAGTTTTAGCCTTTTAAAATTACCGACATGAAAGAGAGTAAACTTTGCACTCTTTGTTCCACATGTGGATCTTTTTCTCAGAACCTCTACGAATTTTCAAATCACCGTTTAATTTACCGCTGTCCTACGAGTCTATCCACATGTCTACAATAAGAGACTACTTCGCAACCGAAAAATTGGTAAGCGAGAGTTAAATCTGTGCTATTTAATAAGCATTTCTTTACAAGTTTGTGTTTAAATGATATTATTCAAATTTTGTTGTGCTTTTTCGAAATAATCCCGTGTATTTGTTACAAACATTGCACGATTCTTATTTATGGTAACCTTGGCAGCAATTTTGTCGACAGTTTTCACAATCAGAAATAATTTTCGACTGCTTTTATTAATATTAATTACACAATCACTTATATTTGTATTTCTTGAAAAAATGTTAATTAAAAAAATAGCTTGTTTCTGTTACACGAATATTTGTTGTATGAATTTAATTGTTTTTTGCGTTGCATAGTGGATGTAAGTACGTAACATAGAAATAAAAGTTATCTAGATACACTAGTTTTGTTAGACTAATTTTAAAACTTCTAGGTTACATTGAATCAGTTGTGCTAAAAAATAGTGTAATATTTTGTTTTATGATTTATAATATATCGTTTTATGATTGAGATGATTTTTTAATTGAAATGATAATTTTAACTAAGCCTTTGTGTGAGCTATTTATTTTGCTCTTGTACATAGTCAACTATTATTAATATAGATCTCATGAATTAAGCATTGGCAATTATTATAGGAATTAAACTACTTTGTAGAGAGCTCGGAGCATCTTGATTATGTCTCGTGAATATTCGCCTGCATGGAGGATCAAGGTTCTTCAAGCTTAAAGAACTGATATGATACACATGAAATGTAGGAAAGTGCAAAATGCTCACTTATTTGGTATGTTCTAATTTTATTAATAACTTAAAGTAATCCAAGTAATTGTGCTAATTTACATATTTATTTAATTCATACATATTTGTTAAACTGAAGATTAGCAATTGATTTTTTTTCAATTTATTCTAAATTTAAATTGCATTATGAATTTTTTAACTGAAAAATATTTATTTATGAAAATTTTACTTTTAAATCATTTTTCTTGCAGAAATTTTTTCCATAAATTGAAGGAATTAGGACAAACCAATGGAGTTTGAAGCTGGATACCAAATTTGTTTTAGGAAAAAAAAATTACAATCGGGTTCTATTTGTTATTTGTAAATATGTGTGTGTGTGTATTTTTTATGTTAATCATCCAATTTATATCTGTGCAGTGTTTTTTTTTTACTTGTGTTAAAGACTTTTCACACAAATTAAAGACCACATAAATATGTTGTATTAAAGTCCTTTTACAGCTTTTGCTGAAATGTGAAGATATTCTGTGTAAATTTTTAACCAAAATTCAATGTCATCTAATTCATATCTTCATTTTAACTCAGAATCTGTTAATAGTTCAATCAGTTCTTTTTCTATTAGTTATGTATCCTGATTTTTATAAAAGATGAATTTTAACAGGATAACTCCTTTAATACTATGGAAAATTTATATCCTTTTTAATTTTAAATTCTGTGTGGAAAATATAAAAAAAATGTTCTAAACATGAATTTTACTTCGTATTATATTAAATATAAGATAATATGCAATAGATTTTACTTCTTATATTGAGTTACAATTATTTTGATCTTAATTAACTCAAAGAATGGAATATTTAACAATTTGAATTAATATGAATGTATATATTTGAATTGTGTGTGTGTGTCATTAGTTAATTAATTTTATAATTGCCTCTATTTGATTTAAAAACTCTTCAAATAATTCTTTAGTATTATAGGTATATGAAAATAAGCACTGTGTAATTCAAATAATTACAAATGAACAATATGTAATTCAAACAATTACAAATAGAAAAATATGTAGCTTAAATTGTAAATAAACACTGTGTAGTTCAAAATAATGACAAATAAGCGATTTTTTAAAATTTTCGATGACCAAGGTTACAGAAGGATACTCACTACAAAAAGGGAAGGTCTGCAGTGTTAAGTGGATATTCAAACTCAGCAAATAAACAGTTTGTATTTCAAATACTTACAAAAAATATATATATACTATTCCAATACATGCAATTAATATCATTGTACTGTTCAAAATGGTTGCAAGTTAACATTAGATAATCTCAATTTATTGTAAATAACAGTGTATTTTTCTTTGTAATATTTTTTTTATGAAGATGACCAAATAATTTTTTTTAAATTTTATTTTATATTTAGAAATCTATTTATCTGTTTTACATATAAACTTTCATTAACCAGTTTGTAAAATTCACACATTCTCAATCTTTTTGAAAGAATCCGTCATTGACAGAATTCAAAGGACTAAGGCAAGCATTACAAAACTAATGAATTTAATTACATGCATACTATTGATACTCTTTAACAGCATCAGAGAGCTGGTTTATTGACACTATCCAGTATGTGCTTCTCATAATAACCACACAAACTTTCTACTTTGCAGCGATTTCTACTTTTAACAGCCCCTCGCAGGGGAATTTTGTCTGAACAAAATTATATACATATTGGGATTACAATATACCTGTGTGTGTGTGAATGAATTTTTTAAAACATAAATTAAAAATATTATTTTTAAATTTCTGGCAAACATATTTATTGAAAAATTAAGAATTGGTGTTTAGAAATTCCAATAGTTTTCATCATATTCTATTACTTAGTAATGAAAAAGCTGTCAGTAAATATCACAAATGCTGCAACATGAGAACAAACTTCTCTTAATCTGAAAGAATGCTAATTTTAAATATAACAGATGAATGCAAACAAGTAGAATTGGACAGTTTCAAAGAGCACAAAAGTTTAAATGCCCTATTATAAGAATGGTATGGAACATATTGGAGAATTATTTTTAAAATATACAGTTACCCTCAAAATAATTTAAAACAATGAATCTCATAAAATATTGAAATTCATATTTAAATTGAGCAATAAAGATAAGTCATCCTTTTTATTAATTTGAAAAAACAATATACACCTAGCCATGCATGTACAATGACCAGTGCTGGAAGCTGAAATCCAGCATTAAAGGTATTTATATTCAAAGGTTGACTGACCTGTACTTTACTAATTAAAATAAAAACGATTAAAACATTATTTCTATATACTGAAAGGGGGTTTACTTAAATTTGGATTTTAATATAAAATCTGTCTGAGTCAATAAGTTGTTTTTTCTCCTCAATTGTCATTCTCAGATGGCCAATAACTTAGAAAGTTGTGAAAATTGGAAAAAATTCTTGAATTATTTCCCAGTAAACATGGTTTGCAAAATCAAGACATATTCGTCAATAATTGAAACGTCCTGTATAATGTAGAAATTCAGGGCTGAAAGTTAAAATTTGCTGTTCTTGTAAATATCAAATTTCTCATATTCTTGAATAAAGTTATTTTGAATGCTGATTAATGTAAATAATTTTATTTGAAAATGTCTAACATATATTTGCTTAGATTTTCAAATGCATTTTAATATTTTATTCTTAAATGTTGCTGTAGCTAGAATTCTTGAAAATTGGATATTGAACTTATTAAAATTTTCTCAATGCATGTATTGTTTTAGGAGCTAAATTCATTATTTGTCATGTGTTACTCAGTTAATTCTTGCTTACTGCAAGTTACTTATTGATAATGTACTATTTTCTCTACATTTCATAAAAGAAACCTTTTTCTTTTATTTAAAAAAACTTCTGTTATTTTCTTTTTTAAATGCATCTCTTAAGTGCATTGGAATTTGTTATCAGCATTTTAAAAGTGGAAAGAAATAAATATTTTAAAAAATATTGTTGCATAAATATTTATTTAAATCTAAATTGAAAATTCTATCTCACATGTAAACCAAATAAAATAATGAATATCATATTAATCTAGATATCCGTCTAATAGTAATACTCTGAAATGTATTTTCACAAGCAGCAAACTTTATGTAAATATTAGAAAATAACAGCTAGTGTATTATAGATTATTGGTTAATATGAAAGTATTTTTTGCTTTACAAGTGTATATATTATGATTGATCACAATGCTACCATAAGTTCTTAATTTAATTCTCTTCTTGTAGGCAACTTTGAATTTAAATTAAATTTTTCATTTCAATAAACATGCATTATTATACAAGTTTTCCTTGTTTTATGACATGATTCCAACATACTAAAAGTAAAGGGAATAATATTGATTCTATAATGTAGTAATGATTCCAAACTATTGAAAAATATGCAAAATAAGGAAATTTGTTTTAAAAAATTTTTGATTTATAATTTATAGTAATTATTACACAACATTAAGTGAAAATATCACATAAGAAAAGGAGTAACAATCTTTAGAAATTCAATTTAATTATCCTTTGTCTTTAATATATTTTTTACTTATTGAATTACATATAAATTTTAAAAATAGTATGATATATATGAATATTACAGACTGTTTTATAATACAATTTAAATTTGTAGAAAAATCTTTAAAAAATTACATAATATTAGAGTTAGTAACATGAAAGTTTTTGATTAATGATAAAAGATTTATTCTTTAATGAAAATGAATTTTATTTTTACAGCACAATGAAATTACATATAACATAAGAAATTTATTAAAATATATAATTCATACAATATATGAAGTTGAAACATTGTTCAAAGATAGTAGCATTTTCAAACACAAGCTAAGTAACAAATATTTTTAAAATATAACATATGTAAGCCAAACAAATATTTCCATACAATGTAAAATAAAATAATAAACAATGCTAAAAACCTGGATATCCTAATAATATTAAAATATATTTTCAAGAACAGGTTATTTTATATGAAAATAGATAAAATAACATAATTTGTTATTTTCTAATAATTACCAAATATACAAAACACAGAAATTAATTTAAAATTTCTGGTAAAATATATGTTTGTAAAAAGCGAACAAGTGTTTTTTTCAAATTCTAGTAATTTTCATCAAATTCAATGAATTGACAATGGAAAACTTTGTCAGTAGATGTTACAAATGGAATACGTACATACATATCAGAAATTAAATACACTAATTAATCTTAAATTAGTCAAAAAGTAACAATTATAAATAATAAAAAGTATTTTACAAATAGTTATAATTACTCTTCTTCAAATGAATATAGAAGAAATTTAATCCAATAACTATAAAAAATGGCGGCAAGTGCATGCAATATCTTAATGAATATAGCATTTACACAAAAACAAATAATTAAAAAAATTTCCGAAGTATTTAATTACTTTTTGTTTTCGTAACCAAGAAAGAAACAAACGATTCAAATACACAAATACAATTATTATAATAAATCTTATGATATGATAACGCAAATTATAAACGATAAAACAAATCCAATACGCAAAATAACACTTAATTACTTAGTACACTTACACTAGTTACATATTCCAAAAGTCGCCACAAAACGCGATAAGCAAGCAATTGTGGCAACCATGCTCTAAGAAATTAAAAAGGTATTTTAGAAAAGATACTGAAAGAAATAATATAAAATTCCGAATGTGAAATCTACAGATCATCTTCTTTCCATTTCGTTCAAAAAAAGTTTCAAAAACTTGCAATAGAACTTTGAAAAACTCAGTTGAATTTCGATGTTTTCCCATAGATTAACATTACACCGGAAGTAAGTGAGGGTACCACTCAATGTTGTTGTTTACAAAGTAGAACTTGTCCATTGAGTGAATATTAACGTGGTGAAAATTAACTTATTTAGGAGCCAGGTTGCGTCTGTCTGTTGCGATGTGTTTTTGAAATAATTAAATTGGGTGAGATTATTTTGTTTTAAAAATTTGCTTGAACTTTATTTTGTATAGGTTATTCTTCTATTTTTGACTACCATATTTAAATTTTAGTATTTACACAAGATTCAGCATTTATAAAAAAATAGACAGTCTGAGTAGAATGGAAAAAATGGGTGCTTTCCATCCCCAGATAACAAAATGGAAATAGAAACCGATGGTATTTATTCAACAAATAAATTTAGAAGCAAACTTACAGATACTGAATTGTTAGCAAGGTTTCAAGAACATCAAGATTTAAATACAAGTCCTAATATTACGATTTTTTTTTAAATCGGATAATGACTTTCAGATTGGTAACCCGCTCAAATTAAAAGAAGCAATATAAAGAATTTATTTTCTATGAAGAAAAGTATCCAGTGTAAAAGTAAGACAAGAAATAATGAAATAATAATCAAAACAAATAGGTACGAGACCGCCAAGGAGGCATTAAATATTAAAGAAAAAAATGGTATAAAAATAAGTGCAAGATTATCTTTTGTTGGCCTAGCTAGAAGTTATATATTAACAAGGTATTGATACGCGGAATATACTATTGACGACATAAAGTTGGAATTCGAAAATAACAACTATGCCCCCCCCCCCAATTTTTGAAATACAACGTTTCACAAAAAAAAAAACAGAATTTGGATTCATACCAACCAAAACGATCAGTTATTCAAATTGGATGCACCATACCCGATAGGGTTCGAAATGATTAAAACTCATTTATATTATGAAAAACCAAGACAATGCACAAACCGTTGGAAAATCGGGCACATTCGGAAATTTTGCCGAAGCTCAATAAAATGCCGAATATGCTCATTAAACCATCCTGAAAACGAATGTAAAGAAGCTGAAATGAAAAAATGTAGTTCTTGTGGAGAGACACAGGAAGGAATAAAAATAAGTGCAAGATTATGCGGAAAATATCAAGAAGTTGAAATCTTAAAAATTGAAGTAGAACAACAAATCATGAGAAATGAAACAGTAGAAAAGTTTCAAAATGGGAAAGAAAAAAAAATTCATATTCCGCCAAAACATTTAATAATCAAAGAGAGAAAATGGAAAAATTAGAAAATCGGATCCAGAAATTAGAACAGAAATTTGAAGAAAACAATATCTTTGAAAAGAAACTAGAACAAATAGTACAACATTTTACGACAGAACTTAATATGGTGGTAGCGCAATATTAAATTCGAGTTTTACTTCCTTGATGGATTTAACAGTCCAAGAAATTGCACGGAAGTGTCACATTTCCGTAGGATCATGTGATGAAATTTTGAGAAAGGACTTGAACATGCGCCGAGTGTCTGCAAAGTTTGTGCCGCGTCTCCTCACTGAGGATCAGCAATTCCAACGACTGGCAACATCATCTGATCTGTTTCAAAGTGCAAGCGACGATCCGGAGTTCATGAAGCTCATCATCACTGGGGATGAGTCGTGGGTTTACGGATAAGATCCCGAAACAAAGCAGCAGTCGTCACAATGGAAAACCCTCGGTTCTCCTCGGCCAAAGAAAGCACGGCAGGTGCGATCGAAGATCAAAGTCATGTTGATTGTGTTTTTCGATGCAGATGGAATTGTTCATCATGAGTACGCTCCCCAGGGCCAAACAGTGAACAAGGAATTCTACTTGGACGTCATGAGGAGATTAAGAGAGGCTGTTCGCAGAAAACGACCGCCAATCTTGTGCAGCAGTTCCTGACAAAACACGGAACAATCCAAGTAGCACATCCTCCCTACTCGCCGATATGTCACCTCCTGATTTTTTCCTCTTTCCCAAGATCAAGAACACCTTAAAAGGACACCGGTTTCAGGACATTGAAACCATAAAACAGAATTCGACACAGCAGCTTCAGGCCATCCCAAAGTCTGAGTTCCATAAATATTTCGAGGACTGGATATTTTTATACAAATTATCGACCAATGAAAAACCTCAGCATGGATTTAGCCCGTCAGATGCATATTAAAAAAGGCAGAATTTCTCGGGGAGAACTTTGTGAAGGCCATGGAACCTGTTTTTAGAGATATAGCTAACCAAGTGTTTACATGGAGGTAAGTAAAAATGAAAGTGTAAACAATGTAATATGGTCTCGAGTACCGAAGAAAACATTTGTACAAATAGAAATTATACCTTTGGGCACATAAGATGCAAATTCTTCATTCAATATGGGGAATGCATCAAAACTAGAAATTTTGAGAAAACTTAGTATTGAGCCTGGTGATTATACGATACGGGCAATGGAGCGCCTCGACAAACAGAGGCTGTTAAAGGCAAAATACGCTTGTTTATAAAAAACAAAGGAAATTAGGAAAGAAAAAAAACTTAAAAGAAAGCGAGAGGATGATGAGATTCTAAGAAATGCTGATCATTTAGAGCAGGGGTCTCAAACTTTCCAGCCTTAGGGCCATACTGATTACTCCAGTAAGTTCCGAGGGCAAAAACCATATTATCATTGTTGCCGGTGGTAAAAAGTGAAATAGTCCACTGATGGGAAAAAAAGTCCGAAAAAGTACACAACGTTTAAAAAAGGCTGCAAATCGGAGTAAAGTCCGCAAAACAGCATATTATTAATGTTCCTGTCATTATCTGTAATTTCTAGATTAGTCGTAGAGTACCAGCCATGAGGAGTAACGTGACACGACATCTGGTGGACACAAGCGGAAATAGGTAGTACCTTCTATCGCTAACAGATGGCGCTAATAGCACGTACAGAATAATCTCGTTGGTTCGAGAAAGTTCTGGTGTCTTCCACTCACTTCTAGATGGCAGTAATTGGAATATATAAGAAGCCTAGTGGCGCAACCACAAGTCAGTTCCTATGACACTGTTGTGAAATAAAATAGTGCGTACCTCCTTAAAACGTGTTTGTGCATGTTTAAGTTTAAGACATCTTTGTAAAAGTATTTTGATTTGAATTGTTGCTTTTGTGTGTGATTTACTAGTATGGAAAAGAAGCGAAAAATTTATAGTGAATGCAGAAAATTCAAAGATCAGTGGAACATTCAGTATTTCGTAATTGAGTCCAGTAACAAGGCGCTATGTTTGATTTGCAATGAAAGCATAGCCGTTCTCAAGGAATATAACATTAAACGTCATTATGAAACAAAACATTTTCAAAATTACTAAAAATATACAGGAAGTTTGCGGACAGAAAAATTCGAAGCTATGAAGCGCAGATTGAAATCGCAGCAATCTTCATTTACAAAACTCAAAACTGAACAAGAGGCTGCAACTCGAGCAAGCTTTCGTGTGGCTCTTGAAATTGCAAAACGTGGAAAACCATTCACCGATGGAGAATGTGAGTGAGTGAGTGTAGGGTTTAATGGCGCAAGAGCCGATTTCGGCTAAGCTGCGCCAATCAATTGTTAAAATATTAAAAATCATTAAAAATACTCACATATAAAAGTTCACACATATATACAGCAAACAGATTTTGGTGGGGGATGCCCCACCAAGTCAAATAAGGTTAAAATAATTCAAAGAAAAAAATATTTTTATATCTAGGTAAAAGTATTTATATAACAAGATTTTGGTGGGGATTACCCCCACCAAGTATGATTGAATAATTTCACTTTCTGTTTTTCGTCGGGGTTAATAATTTCCTTTCAGTTTTTTCTTCACGCTTTCTCGGAGTAATAACGTGTAAAAATTCCTCCTGTCTCCAGCACTCATTTTTCCAGTACTCTTCCGACAAGTGTTTTATTGTATTCTTTTTCGGTGTTTCCACCTCTTCTTCTACGTCATACATAATCATGTCCTCATCTGAGGTGTCCTGAATAGGTGAACTTTTTCTCGGTTTATGGGGTGCCATTTTTATCTCTATTTTTGGTTTTCCAGTGTTAGATATGTTTTCGGTAGCAAGCTTTTTTTTTACGACGTTTTGAAACCTCAGATACAGAAGTTGTATCTGTTGATGCTAAGCTATTGGATTCTGAGGTAGCAGCTATGGTACTAGATGTTGTACAGGTGGGAGTTTCAACAACAGAAGAGGGTTGAATGGTTGATTTGGAAGAGGATTCAATAGGTGAAAACATTTTATTGGTGGTGGAAAGTACAGGTTCCGACACTGTATCTGCTATTGAAGAGGCGGTAGGCAAGAGGTTTGTTTGGGTTGACGATGATGAGGATATTGATGTATTTTGTTTCAAGAGGGATGAAGTTGGTTGAAGTAATTTTATAGGTGGACAAATTATTTTTGTTATATTTTCATCCGTTTGTGTGGAATTGCTAACAGTTATGGATTTGGCAGCCTGAGCGTAGGTTTGAGATGGTTGTGGGGCTATTAATTTCAGGCTTCTGCATATGATATATTTTTATTAGATTTAATGGTTTGTATTTCTTTTTCGATCTTCCATTTAGGGCACAGTTTTGAATCGGAGGAATGAGGCTGTGAACAATTAACGCATTTCTGCTCCAGACTGCAATCTGTGGAAGGATGTCCAACAGTTGTACATCTAGAGCACGTCAATTGCCCACGGCAGGAAGTTTGTGAGTGCCCGAACCTCTGACACTTAAAACAGCGCAGAGGATTCGGAATATATGGACGGATTTTACAATTCAAATAACCAGCTTTAATAGTTTTGGGTAGAGAGGGGCTGCTGAAAGTTAAAATGATATGTTTTGTAGGGATAATTGCAGTATCTTTTTTAATTGTTATTCTCCTGACCTGAACTACACCCTGATTGGAGAATCCATTGAGAATTTCCGAATCAGGTGTGATCAATAGGTCAGTTTCAGATATGACACCTCGGCAAGAGTTGAGAGATTTATGAGGACTTATTGAAACAGGTGAATCTAGAAAAGATTTGGCAAGTAAAAAAGACTTCGTTTGTAAAGCAGAATATGTTTCAATTAATAAATCACCAGATCGTAAGCGTTTTACTGATTTAGGTTCGCCACCTATTCCTATTAGTGCCTTATGAATTGCAAATGGTGTCTTTTTGGACATTTCATTGTTTTCCAAGGATATTAACAAAAATCTTACTTGTTTAGCAACTTGATCAAGGTTAAGGTTGGGTAAAACGAGGCCTTTACCCGGGCACATAATTTCAGGATCCATGAAAGAGAGATGGTATTCATCCTGGTGTGGCTCCACCCACCACGGAGTCCAACAAGGGAGGCAGTGTGCCGGTCATCTGGCAAAAACCAGGCACGGCGCTTACCTGGAGTACACCCAGAATATAGTGCTACAGCATCAGGGCGAGGATCCAACGGGTAAACCCGCCACCCCTTATCTGCAGCACTAACCCTACAGCAATGTCTCTCCGAGGACACCGGAGAGAAGTATCACCAGCCGATTGACAGGAGCGGGCTCACTCCTGCCACCCGTCTACAGCGAAGCGTGGGCCAAAGGGTACGCAAAAGGTATCCCCAGGACACCATTTTCCTCCTTACGGGACGCCGCACACGGCAAACGTGCGGGTCGGATAACCAACAGTGTTAGTCAAAAAATAAGTAATAATACGATTATTGAAATCAAAAGTCGAACAAATTAAAAATTAAATTAAACTAATTAAACTCAATCAAAATGAATACAAAAATATGTTATTAATAACGAATAAGGATATATCTAATAGAAAAAATGAATACTTGTACATATGTACATTTCGAAAAAAATTGGTCTGTATTCTAGACGGGAAATGAATGAAAGAATTATATGACAAGAAAGAGGGTCGAAAATAGAGAAAGATCACTAGGGTACCCCGGGGTTGTGAATCCCGTGTTTACCAAAGACAGTAAACCCCTTGGGTAAAGGAAAAGATCACTAGGGCAACTCGGGATTGTGACACCCGTACTCACCTAAAGAAGGTGAGCCCCCTGAGGGGACTCGTTTCTCGGACTTTGATGCCATTGCGAATCAAATTAAGATTTTTCAGAATCCTTTTGGTACTGACATTGAAATCCGAGCCCCGGAACTTCAAATGGAAATGACTGATCTACAGTGCAGTGATATAATTAAGAACAAATATCAAAACTCATCTTTGTTGGAATTTTATAAGTCTTCCACTGACACAATTTGATAATTTGCATAAATTTGCTCGTGGGCTGTTTTCTGTTTTTGGTACTACTTATTTGTGTGAGAAGACCTTCTCAAAAATGAAGTACATAAAAAATGTTTACAGATCAAAATTAACTGATGAGCATCTTAAATCTCTTTTAATAATTGGTACAAGTAAAATTAGTCCACAACTACAAACTATTGTCAGTTGAAAATCTCAATTACATAAATCTCATTAGTATTTCATATGTCATTATGCTTCTTATAAGTTATGTTTTTATTTAAAATGTATAAAATGTTAGTTGGATTCATTTCAATAATTTGTTAGTTATTATATACTGAAGTAAGGGGAGTTGGAAAGCTAAAATCTTCTTTTTTTGACATTTTGAGATTTTTGCATTTTCAAATTCTATAGATTTTAACCTTTCTAAAAATACCTTACTTTAACCTCTAGGACAATTAGAAGCCCTAAAAATCAAATTTTAAATAATCGTTCAAATTGGACCACGCCCACTTAAATTGCGAAAAATGTAAACAGTTTAAAAGTTGAATGTCTGATAAAAATCAAAACATTTAACTTTTATTGTAAATTCAGCATTTTATTTTTTATTTCCTAGCTGTTTAGAAGCCTCACTGTATTTTTAACGGACAAATCTATGTTTGTTTACACTTGCAAAAGTGCGTTGTTATTCTTGTTCTCATAAGTATTCTTTCAACAACATTTAGCTTAAATTATCAAAAAGTTTGCTATTTTTTTTTTCTTTCGATTTTACCATGCCTAGATCATCAACTAAGGTTTTTAAAAAACGAAGAGATGTTTTTAATAAAGGAAGATGCAGCAATGTTTGTGTAGAAGACAATTCTACTAATCAAAACAACTCTGCTAATGAAAGGAATTGTGCTGATGGTGCAAAGCTTTGTAGCAATGGCACTAAACCATCTGCCAGTGAAAGGAAGATTGTATGCATGGATATTTCATATTCCAATGAGGCTTTTTCTGGTTTCAGAAATGTTATTGTGGACATAAACATTTTAGCTTGTGTTTTCTTTTTTGAAGCAGTTAAATGTTTTAAATGTGAAAAAACAGGACTTAGATTGCACCTCAATGAAAGCAACTGTGGTGAAGCTGTGAAGTTTCACTTAAAATGCCCTGCTTGTAAATATGACTATACTTTTTCTAATTTAAAGAAATGTGATAGTTCAAAAAACTATGAACTCAACACGCGGTTAGTGTATGCTATGCGATGTATAGGTAAAGGCGCTGAGTCTGCAATGATGTTTTGCGGCATCATGAATCTTCCCCCGCCACCCACAAAATTCTCTAAGTACAACAACATTTTACTGCAGGCAGCAAGAGAAACCTGTGTAGATAGTATGGCTGAAGCTGTTCGTGAAACAGTTGATGAAAATGACGGGAAAAGGGACCTTGCTGTTGCTGTTGATGGTAGCTGGCAGAAACGAGGTTTTTCTTCGAAGAATGGCTTAGTGACAGTCACAAGTGTTGATACCGGAAAAGTAGTAGACGTCGAAGTATTTTCCAAGCATTGTATTTGTCCGAATAAAGGCAAACATCTTCAAACTTGCAAAAGAAATTTCGAAGGATATAGCGGTAAGATGGAAGTAAATGGTGCACTATCTATTTTCCGCCGTTCTCAGTCTCTATACAATGTTCGGTATATAAAATATTTAGGAGATGGGGATTCCAAGGCTTTTTCTTCTATTGTCGAGAACAATGTATATGGTGACCACTGCTCTGTCGAGAAATTAGAATGTATAGGTCATGTAATGAAAAGGATGGAGACACGCCTTCGACGCTTGAAGACTAAGTTGAGGGGCCAAAAACTTTCTGACGGAAAGCCTTTATGCGGAAAAGGTAGATTGACAGAGGCAGAAATCGACCGTCTCCAAGAATATTATGGTTTAGCCATACGCAGAAATTTGTCTAGTGTAAAGGACATGCAGCAAGCTGTATGGGCAATATTTCTACACAAATTGTCGACCAATGAAAAACCTCAGCAAGGATTTTGCCCGTCAGATGAAAATACATGGTGTAAATTTAAAAAGGCAGAATTTCTTGAGGAGAATTTTCATCACAAAAATAGTTTACCTGTTGTTGTTGTGGAGGCCATGCGACCTGTTTTTAGAGATTAAGCAAACCCAGAATTGCTAAAAAAGTGTTTACATGGAGGTACACAAAATCCAAACGAAAGTGTAAATAATGTAATATGGTCTCGTGTACCAAAGAAAACATTTGTACAAATAGAAGTTTTATCTTTAGGTACATATGATGCAATTTCATCATTCAATATGGGGAATGCATCAAAACTAGAAATTTTAAGAAAACTAAGTATTGAACCTGGTGATTATACCATACAGGCAATGGAGCGCCTCGACAAACAGAGGCTGTTAAAAGCAAAATATACTTGTTTACAAAAAACAAAGGAAGTCAGGAAAGAAAAAAGGCTTAAAATAAAGCGAGAGGATGATGATATTCAAAAAATTACTGATCATTTAGAGCAGGGGTCGCCAAAGTGGTCTATATAGCCCCCTAGGGGTCTATTTAACAACAGTATGGGGTCTATCTGACCCAAGGGGTCGAATGGGGGTCTATTGAGACTCGAAGTAAAAACAGTTCTTAATACGCAAATCACACATATCTAACTGCGTACGTAAAAATTTAAAATATTTTTATATTTTATATTCTTAAAAGAAAAGAAAATAATAAATCAGAAAACAATCTGCCCCTTTTTTCCTTATGGGTTTTCGTATGTATACCGTGACGTCACAACTTGACCTTCTGACCAGTTTGTAATTTGCACGACTCATAGTATGTAGCCAGAAGAGCGATTGAGGCTTATCCGTGTCTCTTGCTGGCGAACCCATCAACCAATTAGGAGCCTTTGGCGCAGACTTGGCGAGCGACGACACTGCCGTTGGCTTTCTATGCATTAAGCGCGAAGGGAATCTTCAGTACTCCGTTTTCTTTCTTCTTATGTGTGTGGTTTTAGTTCTTTTCTTTTTTATACGGCAGTTACGCATCGTGTCGTTGGTTCGCCCTTTGTCTCCATCGCAAACCATACGAGCCTTGCATATGTGCGCTTGTCCAATTCTACACTGGATGCTACAAACGCAAATATATGCATTTTCAGCTATCTTTGTGAACTGCGAACAGTATTAAATGCTTGTAGTGTCATTATTACTACTATTATATCTACCATTGGATAATTAGTTATTGTTTCTATAAAACTATTCATTTAGTTTTGATATCAATTTTAATTATTGTTACTTGTGAAAAGGTAAGCTTTAATTTTGTGGATTAGTATAATATACCAACTTAATTTTAGCTTATTTACAGAACTCTAATTTAAAAATGACAGCTTCAGTATCTAAAAAGAAATGTCGGTATTATTCATTGGATTACTTAAAATTTGGATTTATTTGTTCACCGACAAATGAAATTATTCCTATGTGTCTTATATGCGAAAAAACTTTTGGAAATGAATACATGAATTTTTATTTGCTAAATATCTTGAAACCGATGGAAAGGGAGTGACAATTTTTAGATGTTTACAAGAATATTTAAATAAATATGACATTCCGCTTGAAAATATAATAGCAGTAGCCACAGATGGCGCACCTTCTATGGTAGGGCGTTACCGAGGTTTTGCTACATGCCTCAAAGAATGAGTGAGTGAGTGACTGTTGTGTTTACTGGCGCAAGAGCCAATTTTGGCTAAACTGCGCCATACGTTTGTTAAAGTATTTTAAAAAAAGCCGATGGAATATAAAATATATATTTATATATATATGTGCATGCCTGCATGCACATACATAAAAATTAAAGTTAAAATAGTTTTAAATTATTTTGTCAAATGAGGTATAAAAATCCAATTTTAAAAATAAAAGCAAACAGATTTTGGTGGGGGGTTTCCCCATGCCTCAAAGAAAAAGTGCCCGGTATTCGTACTGTTCAGTGTTGAACAAATAATTCTTGTGACGCCCACAATAACAAGTGAATATTTGTCGCGAGAGGGCGCTAGTGTGTATAGAGTCAGTGTATGTGTAAACTTTGAGAGAGAAAGAGCGTAGAGGAAAACGCTCTAATAAAATTCTTGTTACTACGGTTTCGTGCCATTTAATTTGTGGTGTAAACAATTATAGAGATAAACAAAAATGTGCAAACCAGTGTCAGTGCGCGTAGATGGTCCGTCAGAGCCTGAAATGGCCGGGACCGAAGATCAAGAATTTTAAAACGTGTGTGATGCTTTTCGTGGAGATTTAAATGACATCACTTGGTGAGAGGTTAGTCATCTATTTTTTAATAGTGTTTTGAGGTGTAATTATTTTGTGATCGAAATAATTATTTTGGGATTTATGTGTTTCAATTGTGGCTGAGTTAACTTTATTTTGTTATTGAGATAATTATTTGTGGTTGAGATAATTATTTTGTGAATTATATGTGTTTCATTTTTGTGGTTGATATAACTTAAATTTGTGATCGAAATAATTATTTTGGGATTTATGTGTTTCAATTGTGGCTGAGTTAACTTTATTTTGTTATTGAGATAATTATTTGTGGTTGAGATAATTATTTTGTGAATTATATGTGTTTCATTTTTGTGGTTGAGATAACTTAAATTTGTGATCGAAATAATTATTTTGTGATTGAGATAACTTTATTTTGTGAAAATGAGTATCGGTAAATTTAAAAAAGATGAATTGAGAGCTATTGCAGAGGAGTTAGAATTAGATGTACCTGAAAATGCTAAAGTTTTAGGTTTAAGAGAGTTAATACAGGAGAGTGAGATTTACAACAATGATAAAGAAACGTATCAGACTATTGTTGATTGTGTGTTGGAGGAAATAAACGATAGGAGAAATGAAAACGAAAATAAACTAGAAATTGAAAAAATTAAACTGTCACAGTTAGAGAAGGAGTTAGAAATAGCAAAATTACATAATCAATCGAGTAAAAATGTACCTTCACAAAAGGAAAATCAATTAATAACATCCGAGTATAATATTGAAAGTTTAATAAAGAGTATTAAAACTTTAACTATCCCAGTACCACAAAGAGCAGAGTCGTTTAATTTATTTTTTCAATCTATTGAAAAGGCATTTAAAACTAAAAATGTTCCTGAGAAATTAAAACCCGAAATTCTTTTGAATATACTAGGAGAAAAAGCAAATAATTTAATGGTTTATCTTCGAGAAGAGGATTTAGGTGATTATGATAAACTGAAAGCAATTGTGTTAAAAGAATTTCAACCGACCCCCTATGAATGCTTAAATCAGTTTAAAAAAGCTCAAAAATTACATAACGAAAGTTATGTTCAATTTGCGTCCAGATTAAGCGCAAATTTCAATTACTATTGCCAGTTGCGAGAGGTAAACGATTTCAAATCAGTTTGTGAGTTAATTATATCAGATAAGATAATAGAGACATTAGACAGAGAATTAAGTGCGCATATTGGCATTAAACAAGGCGAAATGTGGTATAAACCACAAGAGTTGGGTCGTGAGTGTGATATTTTTATATCATCCAGGGGAAAAATTAAAGAACAAAGTTTATTTCCAAAAAATAAGCGTAATGATGTCTATAATCATCGTGGTTCAAAAAATATTGCAAGTGTTAACTTTTCTTCTATTAAAAATGTGAAATGTTTTTGTTGTAAATCAAACGAATTCCATCCGCTGTATTTATGCCACAAATTTAAATCTCTCAGCGTCAGTGAAAGAGTGGATTTCTTGAAATCCAATTATCTGTGTTTCAAGTGTCTTTCTTCGGACTGCAATGTTAGAAGGTGCAGGGCGAGGAACTGCTTCTGTGGAAAGCCACATAACCGCCTTATTCACTTCCCCCAAACGAACAATAAATCTTCCGTACCCTCACAAAGAGTTGAAGGGAGCGTCCTTAACCCCAGAGCACCCGCGTTTGTGGGGCCGAGAGAATCAGATGACATCGCTTTCCCCCTAACTGAGAATGAAGAAAAGTCGTTCGTAGCTACCAGCTTCTTAAAAAATAAAACAAAAACAGTTTTACTCAGTAGCGTCCAGTGTTACCTTAGAGATAGATTTGGCATCTTGCATGAAGTGAGAGGGCTTTTAGATGTGGGGAGTCAGTCAAATTTTATTACTAAGGATTGTGCGGATAGATTACAATTAAAAAATGAGAAAATTAATTTGTTAGTATCTTGTTTGAATGAGTCAACAATGACAATAACTGGGGGTGTTTCCGCCACCATAAACAATGACGATTTAAGTTTCGAAAAACAACTAGATTTATTAGTTGTAAAAAGGATAACTGATTTGACTCCATCAAAAATAATAAATGTTCCATTTGATATTCCAAACGAAATTAAACTAGCTGATGATAAATTTAATATTCCTGGTAAAATTGATGTGTTATTAGGCGCGGAAATATTTTACGAATTACTGAGACCAGGCCAAATTTATTGTGGGGATTCTCGACTACTCTTACAAAATACTGTGTTCGGATATGTCGCTAGCGGAAGTGTAGGTGAAGTGAGGAATAATAATATTCATTGTGGCTTAATCAAAGATAGTGATTTGAACACAACATTAAAGACTTTCTGGGAGTTAGAATCGATTGGTGTCAAAGACGAGAATTGTAGTAGTGAAGAGGACATTAGCTTAGAAAATTTTAAGCAGAGAGTACGCTTTAAAAATGGTAGATATGAGGTAGAACTCCCGTGGAAAAGAGACAGTAATGATTTGAGTGATAATTTTAATTTAGCGAAAAGACGACTCGAAAGTCTTATGAGAAAAATGCGAAGGGATAAAGTGTTGTATTCTGAGTATTGTAAGGTTTTAAAGAATTATTTAGATGAGGGAATAATTGAGAAGGTAACAAATCCTTTTGTTCCAACGAATAACCCAGTATTTTATCTTCCTCACCAAGTGATAATAAAAAACGAATCTCTCACGACCAAACTGAGAATAGTGTTTGACGCTAGTGCTCACGAGGAAAAACAATTTTCATTAAATGACTGCCTTTTTCAAGGAGTCAATTTGAACCCCAATATTTTAGACTTATTGATATCCTTCCGTTCGAACAAAATAGCTATTTTAGCTGATGTGGAGAAAGCATTTCTTCAAATTTCTTTGGCTCCAAAGGATAAGGACGTAGTTCGATTCCTTATAGATAATGGAGAAAATGGTGTGAACGTGTATAGATTCAATAGAGTTCTTTTTGGTGTGAACGCGTCTCCGTTTCTCTTGGCTGCAACTATCAAGACGCATATAGAGAAATACGTGGAAAAATATCCCGATACTGTGCGGATTCTTGATCACTGCTTTTATGTGGACGATCTCGTCACTGGCGAAGATGATGTAGAATCAGCATTTGATTTGTCGAGCACAGCGGCAAAAATCATGAGTGACGCAGGAATGAACCTGCGGAAGTGGATTTCGAATGACTGTAAATTAATGAAACAATGGCAGTTGGAGCATTTTGATCATTTAAATATGAACGATTTCGTGAACCATCCACATCGTGTTTTGGGACTTTTATGGGATCCTCAAAATGACTACCTTAGTCTTCGTTTAAATGGTCTCTTGGACTTCCTTCAAAAGAGGAAAAATACTAAACGATTTTTGTTGATGGCTGCAGGCAGGATATTTGATCCTTTGGGATTTGTATCCCCCTTCACCATAAGATTTAAAATTTTATTTCAAGAAATATGGCAACAAAAAACAGACTGGGACGAAGAGTTATTGCCAGATATTAGAGAGAAGTTTGAATTGTGGTGTTCAGAAGCGTCTTCCTTAAGTGAGCTTCAGATCCCTCGATATGCCCTGGAGTGTGATAGTGCGAACTGTCCAGAGTGTGAAATACACACGTTCTCAGATGCAAGCATTAAAGCATATGGAGCTGTTTCGTATGTTAGACTAAAAACTTCTAACAAAATCTCTGTACATCTTTTAGCTTCCAAAAGCCGTGTGGCTCCTCTAAAGTCATTAACCCTTCCACGTTTGGAACTAATGGGAGCATTGCTTGCTGCGAGATTGGCGAAAGAAGTTTCACGTGTCCTCAGTGGGAAAATATCTACAACCAACTACTTTTGGACAGATTCGACTATAGCCTTGAGTTGGATTCAAGGTCCCAGCGGCAGATGGAAGGTTTTCGTCGCCAACCGTGTAAAGGAAATACGATCTCTAACAGACAAGGATTCGTGGCATCATTGTCCTGGAAAGGACAACCCATCGGATCTTCTGACGAGAGGCATCAGTGCTGATTCACTGATAAACTGTGACAAGTGGTGGAATGGACCGAGTTTCCTTCATGAAGTAAATACCGTTCCTGTGAGTTATAATGTGCTACTTAATGATGAAAGTGCCTATTTGGAGGAATTAAGACCTTCTGAGAGAAAAACTTTGACTGTGACTTTGGACAATACCTTTTTGAACAATATTCTTTCTGTGTACAATAATTTTCAAAAAATTTTATGTGTTTTTAGTTATATTTACAGGTTCATCAATAATTGTAAAAAACCATCCAACAAACAAATTGGTCCAATAAGGATATGTGAAATTAAACGAGCTGAAATTACCCTTGTGAAGCTGGTGCAGCAACTGGAATTCAACTCGGAAATTAAAGATTTGTCCATTAAGAGTATGGTTAACCCTCAAAGTAAGATTAAAAATCTTTCACCATTTCTAGACTGTGAAGGTGTGCTGCGAGTAGGAGGTAGACTGGCACATAGTAATTTGTGTTTTGACAAAAAACACCAGATAATTCTTCCAAATAATCATAGGTTAACAAATTTAATTCTTGAAATGACTCACAAGAGACATTTGCATGTTGGTCCACAAACTTTGCTGTCTATTGTTAGACAAAGGTTCTGGCCATTAAATGGTCGTAACATGTGTAGAAAACTTGTAAATAACTGTGTAATTTGTTTTAAGGCAAAACCTGTTACTTGTTCACAAATTATGGGTCAATTGCCAGCCGAGAGAATATCTCAGAGTTTTCCTTTTAGCAAAGTGGGAATAGATTTTTGTGGACATTTTTGGATTAAATATCCTAATCAAAGAAAAGGAGTTTTAAATAAAGTCTATGTGTGCATTTTCGTGTGCATGGTGACAAAGGCGTGTCACCTCGAACTAGTTACAGATTTATCTAGTGAGGCTTTCATTGCAGCTTTAAAACGATTTTTTAGTAGACGAGGAAAATCGGAACGTATATTTTCAGACAATGCTACCAATTTTGTTGGCACGCAATTAGAGCTAAAAAGACTTAGAGAAATTATGAGTAATAGCAACAGTAATTTGAGTAACTTTTTGTGTGAAGAACGTGTTGAGTGGAGTTTTATTCCACCAAGAGCACCAAATTACGGAGGCTTGTGGGAGGCCGGAGTGAAATCCGTCAAATATCACCTCAGGCGTGTAATGGGAAATTTAAGATTTACATACGAAGAATTTTTAACTATTCTTAACCAAATTGAGGGAATTCTTAACTCGCGTCCCTCTATCCTTTGTCGTGTGACCCTGACGATTTTGACGCTTTGACTCCTGGTCATTTCCTAGTTGGTCGCCCTATTACAGCCGTTGCAGAGCCAAGTTTAACTGAAGTGTCTGATAACAGGTTAAAAGTGTGGCAAAAGCTAACAAAAATTGTGCAACAGATTTGGAAACGTTGGTCAAATAATTATTTAAGTACACTTCAAAATCGAAATAAATGGTATTTTGCAAAGAATAATGTAAAAATAAATGATATGGTAATTCTGAAAGAAGATAATTTACCTGTGTGTAACTGGCCTCTTGGTCGAATTCTTGAAGTGTATTATGGTAAAGATAATAAAATAAGAGTAGTGTTAGTGAAAACTAAAAATGGAGTTTTTAAACGTCCTATAACTAAACTTTGTGTTTTACCCTTTTCAAGTGAATAATGTATGTAAAAATTTCAAATCTGTATTTTTTCAATTCAATTTTGTGTATTTGTGTACTTTACCTTTTTGTGTATTGTTGTTTTAATATTGTGCATTATTGTGTTATTTGTGAATTGTTGAATGTGTCATTCAACCCGGGGGTGGATGTTCAGTGTTGAACAAATAATTCTTGTGACGCCCACAATAACAAGTGAATATTTGTCGCGAGAGGGCGCTAGTGTGTATGGAGTCAGTGTATGTGTAAACTTTGAGAGAGAAAGAGCGTAGAGGAAAACGCTCTAATAAAATTCTTGTTACTACGGTTTCGTGCCATTTAATTTGTGGTGTAAACAATTATAGAGATAAACAAAAATGTGCAAACCAGTGTCAGTGCGCGTAGACGTACTATTTATTGTGTGTTGCATAGACACAACTTAGTAGCAAAATATCTGAGTTCAGAGTTACATGAAGCTTTACAGTTTTGTATTAAATCTATTAATCAAGTTAAAGCTCAACCTCTTAAATCAAGATTATTTGCCAAACTTTGTGAGGAAAACAATGAGTTATTTAACCAATTACTTCTGCATACCGAGATTATATGGTTGTCTAGAGGTGTATGCTTGCAACGGCTCGTCAATTTATTTGACTCCACGACAGAATTTCTGAACGAAATAAATCTTGTTCTAAGCAATGAACTCCAAAACAATAAGAACCATATTTTTTATTTAGCAAACTTATTTGGAAAATTTAATGACGTTCAAACAAAACTGCAAGGAAAAGATGCAACAATTATCCAAGCTCGGACAATACTGTTAGGCTTCCAAGTAAAATTAAATTTATTTAGATCTTCATTGCTACGTAAGGATTATAAGTATTTTTCAAATCTGCAACAATTAAAAATAAAAGAAGAAGATTTGGAAAACATCGACATCCCTGATTGGATTATTGCGCCATTTTCGGCGCAAATTGATAACGTCGACATCAACATACAAGATGAGCTTGCTGAACTATTGTCCGATCTTGAAGCAAAAACGCTTATTAAAAATTTGACAGTACATAAATTTTGGACTAATATAAATATAAAGCAAAAATATGTGAAACTTTACGAAAGGGCTCAGCCATTTATGCTGGCGTTTCCAAGTTCGTATATGGTTGAAGCCGGTTTCAGTCACGTTAATTCAATTTTAACTAAAAACAGAAATAAATTGAATGTGGAGCTTCGAGGGGATTTACGGTTAAAATTGACTAATTTCGAACCCAATATAGCGAACCTTGCCAAGAAACACCAGGCACACTCATCTCATTAAGAAGTAAAAAATCTGCAGCTACTTTACATACTGTTTCTGATTTATTAAATATTTAGACTAATATATAGTTTTATTTTAATTACCTGAAAATTACAATTGTAGGGGTCTATGGAGATTTCGAAAAATTATATAGGGGGCGATGATCAAAAAAGTTTGGCGACCCCTGATTTAGAGTACGGGGCAGGAATGTTTTAGTAAAAAAGTAATTATTCATTAAAATCTATTTATCTCAAAATGTAAATTTTTGATGTTCGATGTTCCTTTTCTGAGAAACTACTGTTCACAGGTATGTAAATTTTTTTATGATATATTTATAATGATGGCTAATATATACTCAAATGAGCTTTTTGCAAAAAACTCAAAAAAAAAAATTTTTACAAATTTTTTATGTGAAAAATGGGTCAAATTTCACTATGTGTGATAAAATATTTTATAAATTATGATAAAATTTAAAATTAGCTAAAAGCTCATTTCAGTATAATGAGAAATGTGTATTTTAATTGTATGAGAAATTTCAAGTTTGTACATATAACAGATTTTGAGAAAAGGTACTTCGAAAACAGTCAATTTAACATTATCGGTATAGAGGTTTCCAACTCCCCTTAAATTTTCTGCATATTATACATGTCTTTACTCATTACAATTCTGTGTTTCTTTATCCAACTTATCACAAAAACAATAACAATAAGCCTACAACAATGTTATGAGTAGTTAGCCCATGACCATATCAATGTAGATGTCATATTAATAATTATTCAACATAAAATTAGAATACTTCAGTAAACTAAATTTAATTTGCTATAAAAAATATGTTCTCTAAAAGGAGTTTTCAAGTATGCTAGCTCTCCGCGGGCCGGACAAAATCTGTCCGCGGGACGGATGTGGCCCTCGGGCCGTAGTTTGGAGACCCCTGATTTAGAGTATGGGGCAGGAATGTTTTAATAAAAAGTTATTATACATTAAAAAAATCCATTTATCCCAAAATGTAAATTTTTGATGTTCGATGTACCTTTTCTGAGAAACTACTGTTCACAGATATGTAAATTTTTAATGATATATTTATAATGACGGCTGTTATGGACCATTGCATCATCCCTTTTCACCTTGCCTCTCTTGTACGGAGAAATGGAACAACCTCCCTTTTTTATGTACTTTGTTTGTTTCCTCTCTATGTGTTGTTCGTTCGAGAATGAATAAAGAAGTCGCTATGCGTTGGTAAAAATTCGTTGAATCGTTTTTTCGTATTTAAAATTATTTCGTGAGCCATCGACACAAGTGCAAAGTTTGTACATAAAAAATGATCCGCCTTGCGGAGTATTATTAAATTGCCAGAACCTGTGAATTTGTGGATTTAGAAGATATTTGAGAAATCTTTTAGTTGGTTTCATTGCTTAGAATGCGTCATGGCGAAAGGCGTTAAAAGTCTGGAAAGGAAGTTCTCCGACATCGAAAAACAGTTAGATGGATTAATGGCGTTTACGGAAAGTATTGTCGATAAAATTAAGTCAATTTAATCGACTTAATATAAAATATGAATCAGTGAAAGAAGAAGTTTTTACTTTTCTGTCAGATGGAGAGTTAAATAATTTCGATGGCAAAATTACCAGCTGCAATGAGCATATTGAGAAACTTGAGGTAAGACTTAAATTTTTGAATTTAAAATAGAGTAAAAATAGTAATGAAACGGGTTCAAATGATGTGTCTAATGTTATCAAACGATGCCTTAGATTACCAGAATTATCGCTTCCACAGTTTAATGGGGATATTGAAACATGGTTTATTTTTAAAGAGCAATGCTAAGAAATAATTGAAAATTGTGGCTAAAATGATTAACAAAAATTGCAATATTTACAATTGTGTTTAATAGGAATTGCAAAAAATGTCCAGACTGTGGATGACACGTATAATTCGTTGTTTGTGGCTCTAGAGCAGAGGTTTGAGAGCAAAAGAGACTAATTATAAACAAATATATAAATGCTTCGTTGATGTTGAAATTTGAAAATATTAGAGTTGGTTCAAATGTGGATTTAAGAAATTTGGTTGACACTTGTACTAAACATTTGAGAGCATTAAAATTGCTAAAAATTGAGCATAATACATTTTCAGAATTGTTGATACAATTAGTTATGCAGGTTTTGGATACGGAGACAAAGCGTCTTTTTGAAATGACCTTGGAGAGGACAGACATTCCTAAGTGGGATTACATTTTAGCTTTTTTGAATAAGCGTTGTTTATTTTTAGAAAACCTGCCATCCGCAGGAACAAAAGGTAATCAAAATTTTAAAGACTCTCCACGTCACAAAAGCTTTATGTAGTATACAGATGTAAATGTTGACAAAAAATGTAGGCTTTGTTCCATGAACCATGACCTGTACAAATGTGATATATTTAAAAATATGCCTGTTAGAGAAAGGTATGATATTGTTAAATCTTGGAATTTGTGTTTAAAATGCTTGAAACCAAACCATAGGATATCACAATGTAAATCTAAGCATATTTGTTAATGCAAAAAAAAAACCACAATCAGTTGTTACATTTTGTTAATGTAAAAAATTAGGAGATGCAACACTTTGAGTCATCCCAACCAGACACTAGACATCAAGATGACGTCCTCGAACCGATTTATTTTCAAAAATCTGGCATAACAAATAATCAAAATAAAACTGATAAGTATTCTTTTAATTTTCCGAGTGCTCATGGTTCAAGGTCAGATTTCAGGAGTGAACAGCGGGAACATTTTTATGTTTCCGCTTCCCAGAAACATATAAATATTATTTTATCGACTTGTATTATTTACGTTGAAAATTCTTTTCGGGAAAAAGTTCCTTTAAGCGTCCTTGTAGACAGCGGGTCACAAGTTTCGCTCGACATACAACCTTTCGAACTATATGAAGAACTCCAACTTTTAAAAACGAATTCACTAGACTCTATCAACGACGCGAAACAACTCATTCATTACATTTTAGAAAATAATTTGGAAGAAATATATCCAAATGTTTATATAACAATTAGAATCATGCTCACAGTTCCCGTCAGTACAGCTTCCACTGAGAGAAGCTTCTCAAAGTTAAAATTGATTAAGACCTACTTGAGAAGCACGATGAGTCAAGAGAGTGTCTAGTGTTAGCTATAACATAATCCTGAAAAAGTTCAGTGAGGCCAAAAACCGAAAAGTTCGTCTATTTTAATTTCTATTTGTGTAATTCTTGTCATCATTTGATTAGCAATAAATCTCGTTTACTCATACATTAGTTTAACTATAATTCGGCTTTTTTATGTAATTTAACGTTTTCTTGACTGGGAAAAAAAGGAGGCTTCGCGAACCCTAATTTCGCTGACGTCCACGCGTGGTCTAGAGGTGCCACTGAATAAATGAAACACATTTCTCTCATTTAAAAAATGCATGTTTAGTGGATCCGAATTTTTTTATTCCAAACGATATAGATATGATTCTTGGATCGGATTACTTTTTTTCTATTTTGCTTCCTGGGCAAATTACTCGCGCTAAAAGCAATTTAATTGCTCAAAATTCTATTTTTGGTTTACTGGTGTCAGGCAAATTAACTGAATCTTTAAATCCAAATTCAATGTTAAATATTCATATTAATGATACAAATATTGACTATCAATTAAAATAATTTTGGGAATTAGAAGAAATTCCTAACTTAAAAGATAGAATATTAACTTCTGAAGAATAGTTTGTGGAAACACATTTTCAAAATATTTATACATTTAAATCAGACTCCATCTGCAATCTTTTTACTCACGCATTAAATGATGTAATTCATGATTTATTTGAACACTACTTTCACTCACTAAAATAATTCGCATTTTAGCTTATTGCCAAAGATTTATTAAAAATTGCAAAAAGATTACATCATCTCAAGGATCATCGATTGGTTCATCCCATAATAATACAACTCCACTTGCCTTTTCGGAAACCCAAACCGCTGAAGAAACCATCATTCGTTGGATTCAAGGCATCCACTTTCAGGAAGAAATACAAAACATTAAGAAACAAACTTCTCTGTCATCCAAAAGTCCATTATGTTCCCTCCACCCATTCATAGATGAACATGATTTAGCACGGGTGGGAGAAAGATTGCAAAATT
The DNA here is from genome assembly GCA_019973975.1 of Trichonephila clavata. NCBI lineage: Eukaryota > Metazoa > Arthropoda > Arachnida > Araneae > Nephilidae > Trichonephila > Trichonephila clavata. The sequence goes on from BMAO01005970.1 coordinate 188,355, forward strand.
CACAGCTCCGATTCAATTCCAAGCTTCCTATCAAACTTTCTTCTCAGCACACTATTAGTGAACTCCTTATCAAGTAACAACACATCGCTCATTTACATGCCGGGCCTACTTTGTTAGCTCACGTTCCTAGACAATCACATTGGATCGTAGGAGGTAGAAAGTTAATAAACAAATGCATTAGAAAATGTTTGAAATGTAACAAATTCAAAATATCCACCACTACACAACAACTGATGGGCAATCTACCAAAACATCGTGTTACGCTAGAGACCTTTCTTCAGTTGCGGTATCGATTATGCTGGTCCTGTACTGATTAAATGCAACAAAGGTCGAGGGACTAAATCTACAAAGGGTTACATTGCTTTATTTGTCTGCTTAGCAACTAAAGCTGTTCATATTGAAGCAGTCGGAGACTTAACAACTTATTCTTTGATAGCTGCCCTTCGTCGTTTTAGTGCTCGTCGTGGTGATCCCCGCCACATTTATAGTGACAATGGCACAAATTTTGTTGGAGCTCGTCGAAAACTGGACGAAATACGAAAGTTATGGCTCTCCTTACCAACTAATGAAGCTATCTCCTACTACTTATCCAAATCTTCCATAGATTGGCACTTTATTCCACCATCATCACCATATTTTGGTGATATTTGGGAATCTGGAGTTCGATTCGTCAAATTTCATTTGAAGAGTGTTGGGAGAAACCATATTAACTTTTGAAGAGTTAACCACCTTTCTCACACAAATCGAAGGATAACTAAATTCCAGGCCTCTCTCATACGTTAATGACTCTGACATAGAATGCATATCTACAATCACACCTTCACATTTCCTTACAGGTGATGTCCTTTTCTCAGTTCCTGGGGAACTTCATTCAGCCTCCAACCACAGAAATCGCTGGGAGTTGCTGCAGAATATCAAACGTGGCTTTTGGAAGAAGTGGAGCTCCGATTTCCTCTACTCCTCACAACCTCGCAAGAAATGGCAGGTCACACAAACAAATTTGAAGGAAGATGACATTGTCTTGATCAAAGAGGAGGGTCCTCCTGGTACATGGCCAATAGCTCCAGTTCTTCCAAGTGCATCCAGGCAACGACGGACTGGTTCGAGTTGCAACTGTGGAAACTCAACACTCCCGTTACAAACGACCTGTGCATATACTCTGCAAACTTCCCATATATCCGAATAGTACCGATATAGGGTGGGAGTATGTTTCTTACACTCCTCACTTAACTGTGACGGAGCGCGGCACTTTCCCGCCTTGCTACCCCAACTGAAACTTTTCAGAACCCGCACCAGAACATTCTGGAAACAGGAGGCGCAACGGACAGACGCAAGGTCTTTTTCCGCACCAACCCGCAGCACCTTCAAAGGTATTTTACATGTATCAGCATCACTACTTTAAGTTGTAAAGTTAAACTGTACAAAAACTGTAAATATTGTAAAGAACTCTACACCCATTCTGGAACTTAAGGTGGCAACGCGGACGGATCAGATACTGCGCCTGCGCAAGTGCCACGCCAGGGAGTTCGGTGTTTACCTCTCGAAGAGAGAGGTCGTCGTTTTTTTCTAGCTCCACCCGTGAGCTTAGTGTGGATATTTGGATTCAGATAATTGTCTCGCAACGAGAGAATGTGATAAACTCCAACAGTGAGTTTTATGAAGAATAAATCAGTGATTGTCTCTCCAAGAGAAATCTGTGAGCTCTACCAGAGAGCTTTGCGTGAAAGTTTTGTATCTGCCGGAGGCAGATGTGTTGGAGGCCACCCAGGCCCATTTCATATTCTTCCTCTCTAAAAATGTCAACGGGCTCAGTATTTAACCGTGTAAAAAGTGTACATTTTTTTGTGTGAGTGTCCTAAGTGTAAATAAACCATTAAACACCATTGAAGTTCGTTATTTGAAAACGCTAGGACATTACAGACTATATAAATTTGGAGGTTCCACCCTGAGATGATTGACAAGAGAGGAAAAAAAAGATATGTGTTCTCCACATTATTCATTTCCAGACCAGAAAATATAATTTAGTTATTTATTGTTTATGTGAGTTCGGGAAATCATTTCCCAAAGTTTAAGCACATCAGTGCATAATATTTTTAATATATATAACGAGATATTTTCTTTTTGTGTGTGTGCATTTTCTGCTGTTGAGGGAAAACATTTTCCCGTTAAAGAAAAAAATAAATAGCACATCAGTGCACTTCTTTCAAAAAATTTTAAACACTCAGAGTGTTGTTGAATATATCTAACAAGATATTTTCTTTTTTTTTTATTTGGTGTTTTTCTAGTGCTGTGGGAAAAACATTTTTCCGTTAGAGAAAAAAAGTAAATAGCACCTCAGTGCATTTAAATGTTAAGTATTAAGTGAGTGAGTGAATGTAGGGTTTAATGGCGCAAGAGCCGATTTCGGCTAAGCTGCGCCAATCAATTGTTAAAATATTAAAAATCCATTTAAAATACTCAAATGTAGTTAAAAGCTCACACAAATAAACAACAATCAGATTTTGGTGGGGCACACCCCACCAAGTCAGACAAGTTTAAAACAGTTCAGAAAAGGAAAATTAAAATATTTTATATTTCAAGTAAAAAATTGCTAATAACAAGTTTTTGGTGGGGATTACCCCCACCAAGTCCGATAAGTATGATTCAATCGCGCCCCTTCCGGTGCTTGGTCGGAGTTAAATATTTTTTTTTCATAACAACTTCTTCTTCTGCTTCAACATCATATATGAGCATGTCAATTTCTTCTTCTTCTTCGGAAGTCTGTACTGGAGAACTTTTTATCGGTATGTGTGGTGCCATTTTTATATGTACAGCTGTTTCGTTTAGTTTTTGTAGTAGCTTTTTCCTTCTTGCTCGAGATTTTGTATGTTTCCTTTTTGAATATTGTATTATACCTGCAGAAGGGAGTCGAGTACGGGAGTTGGATGAGGAAGCAGATATATTTGATGAAGTTTCCATAGGGCTGAACATAGGGTTGGTGGTTGAAAGTATTGCAGCAGAAATAGGAATTGGTGGCTGAGGCTCTGACACTGTAGTGGCTATTGAAGAGATTGAGGGCAAGAGGTGTGCTTGGGTTGAAGATGATGTGGAAACAGCAGGAGTGGATGTTGGTATATCTGGTTTTGGGAGGGATGAAATTGGTTTAAGTAAATTTAAAGGTGGACATTTTATTTTTGTTATATCTTCGTCTGTCTGTGTGGCACTGTTTATAGTAAAGGATTTGGCAGCCTGAGCGTAAGTTTGAGTTAACTGTGGAACTATTAATTTTCGTGCTTCTATATAAGATATATTTCTATTGGTTTTAATAGCTTGGATTTCTTTTTCAGTTTTCCACCTTGGGCATACTTTTGAATCTGATTGATGGGTTTGGGAACAATTAACACATTTCGGCTCTAGTGTACAATCCGTGGAAGAATGCCCAACGGATGCATGTCTAGAGCATGTCAATTGACCGCGGCAGGAAGTTTGAGAATGTCCGAACCTCTGACACTTGAAAGAGCGCAGAGGATTCGGGATGTACGGACGTATTTTGCAGTTAAGGTATCCAGCTTTTATTGTACCTGGAAGATTCGGGCTATTGAAAGTTAAAATCAAATGTTTCGTAGGAATAATGGCGGCATCTTTTTTAATCGTAATTCTTCTGACCTGAATAACACCCTGATCAGAAAATCCATCAAGGATTTCTGCCTCAGGGGTGGTCAACAGGTCAGGTTCAGATATGACACCTCGGCTTGAGTTAAGGGATTTGTGAGGAGTAACTGTAAGTGTAGAATCCAGAAATGTTTTTGCAGACAGATAAGATTTCGATTGAATAGCTGATTTTGTTTCAACAAGTAAATCACCAGATCGCATTTTTTTAACCGATTTTGGTTCACCGATTGCTTGGAGGGCTTTGAAAATCGCAAAAGGGGATTTTCTGAACATTTCATTGTTGGGTAACGACAAGATGAAAAAGCGTGAAGTACTGGCAATATGTTCAATGGTATGAAATTTGCGTAAAACGAGGCCTTTACCCGGGCACATCAGAATTGGATCCATAGGCACATGAAAAACTTCGTTCTGGAGTGCCTCCACTCACCACGGAGTCCAACAAAGGAGGCAGTGTGCCGGTCATCTGGCAAAAGCCAGGCACGGCACTTACCTGGAGTACACCCAGAATATAATGCTACAGCATCAGGGCGAGGATCCAACGGGTAAACCCGCCACCCCTTATCTGCAGCACTAACCCTACAGCAATGTCTTCGAAGAGACTTATCACCAGCCGATTGACAGGAGCGGGCTCACTCCTGCCACCCGTCTACAACGAAGCGTGGTCCAAAGGGAACGCAAAGGTATCCCCAGGACACCATTTTCCTCCTGACGGGATGCCACGCACGGCAAACATAGGGGTCGGAAAACCAACGTAGTTAGTAAAACAACACAAATATCAAAAAATACAGAAAACAAAACAACAAATGAAACCAAAACTATACTTTACAAAATGAAAACTAAACTGTGTTAGTAAAAATACGATTATCATAATTCAATCAAAAATAACGAAAAGTTAAGCAAAACTCATGTGTATATAAAAATTATTTATCTGTTGTCTAGACGTGAAAAGAAAGAAAAGGGGAATAGAATGACGAGAGGAGGGTCGAAAATAGAGAAAGATCACTAGGGTACCCCGGGTTTGTGACACCCGTGTTTACCAAAGACAGTAAACCCCTTAAAAAAGGAAAAGATCACAAGGGCACCTCGGGATTGTGACACCCGTACTCACCTAAAGAAGGTGAGCCCCCTGAGGGGATGTTAAGTATTAAAGATATATTTGTGTGTTGTATTATCTAAACTGTATACATTTGTGAAATTGTATTGACAAAATCATATATTTCTTGATCTACGGGATCCTTCGTGGGGAGTGTGTCAGAATAGAGTTCAAAGAATTTGAGCCAGCACTGTAAAACGAGTTTACATGTGTAGTTAAGCTTGGCCCTACCAAAGCGTGGGTGCATTGAACTCTCCTGGTCCCCTTACATTCTGTGACCACCCCCGCCGGCTTTTTCCTGCATTCCTTGGAACCCCACGGTTCTTTTTGGGGGAAACGGAGCGGGTAGTGAAGAATTGAGTTTTGTGTCTTCCAGAAGAAAAATAATATTAAGTGTTTCTGAAAAAAAAAACACGAGAGTTATTGAAACTTGTTTCTCTATCTATTAATATAATGAATATATTTTCTTTATTTTATGTAAAGTGTTACATTTTTTATCATGTCATTTTAAATGGAAAAGCTTTTAACAAAAAAAGGTTTATTGCCGTATTTAAATTTGTTGGTTCCAAAATAATCATACAGTATGTTTGTTAACGGAAATTGTGTATTGATGCTTGTATGAACAAATCTTACTATCTACCTCGCAGTGCAAAGTGAAAATAACGTATTATTATTTTTTTTGTGTTTCATATACTGAAGTTTGTGTATACTTTCTGTGTTCTTACTATCAATCAATTCAAAATGGAAAAGTTTCATTTTTATTCTTTATCTGCTTAATTTTGTTAAAAAGAAGAAAAAAATTAAGAAAATTTATTTATATAACTCTGATATTTTGTATTTATAACATTCAGTAATAACTTATTGAATCCTTATTGTTAATTCAATTATTTTTTGTTGAGTGTATTCTGTGTTAACTGTGTTTCCACTTCTTAAATTATTAGTTGTTTAAAGGTTAATTTTTTTTCTGAGAAAAAATGGCGTTTCTGGGAAAAGCTAAAAAAAAGGATCTACTCCTTGTCGCAACAGAACTTGGAGAAACAGTTTCAGAGGACATGAGAGTGATAGAATTAAAACAAATAATCATAGGTAGTAAACATTATGAGGATGAATTTGCTAAAAATTTACTAGAAAGTATTATGACTGAAAGAATAGAAAATGAAAATTTAGAAAAACAAACATTAGCGAGAGAAAAGGAAGCGAGGGAAAGGGAGTTTCAAATAGAACAACAAAATAAAGAAAGGGAGTTTCAAATATTATTGCAAAATAAAGAAATTGAAAACCTACAGTTAAAACTAGAATGCATTAGAGCAAAACAAAACACTTTTGTTACTCTATCTCAAATGCAACAATTTGAGGAAACGAACTATTTAATTGACACAGATCAAAATTCTGAACAGATCGAGTTAGATAGGGTAGAGGAGGAAGAGGTTAACTCTGAAAACAAAGAGATATTGCCTCCTGTTAACCCTTATAGCCCCATAAGTCCTGTAATTCAAATACAATCGAATACTATTATTGCTACACAGCAAAAAGGTGAAGAACTTGCCCCTATATTTTCAGAAGAATTCATTAAAACTAATGTAAATGCTTGCGAGCCTAAGCCTACATCTAAGGAAGGCAATAAAGAAATTATTACAATTAGGAGCTTAGCTTCTAAATATCCTGACGCCATTCCGGTGCCGGATAAAACATCGAAATCTGTGATACACGCACTTTTGCAGGTATTTGGTCGGATGGGTTTTCCGAGGAAAATATATTCGGATAAAGGGAAATCAATCATGAGTCTCTTAACCGTAAAATTCTTTAAGAAAGTTAGCATAAAAATGTCCAGGTGTTCAATTTTCCCTCCCCAGGGAAACTCTATGGAACGTTTCCATCGGTCACTAAAACGGATTTTAAAAGCATCATGTATTGATGCTGCAATTTTGTTCGGAGTAAAACTGAAAAGATATATTAACAAACAGATTGAATTTTCCATTCAGACAGGTCATAATTCCCTGGTACCTTTAAATAACAATGCTGGAAGTAATGTTCGATTACTTTTCGGAGTTTTATCCTTGCAATTATTTAATTTCCCTATTGTGCACATGAAAGGGGAAAGGAAACGTGAATGTAAACTTTTTAAGTAGGAAATTTTTACATTCAGATTAAATAGAGCATACACAATCTATGTGTACCTACTATGTATATGTATTGTCGTTGTTTTTAAAATCATTTTGTCATGTGTAATATATATGTGTATGTATTTTTTTTTAGTTCCTCTCGAAGAGAGGTCGTCGTTTTTTTCTAGCTCCACCCGTGAGCTTAGTGTGGATATTTGGATTCAGATAATTGTCTCGCAACGAGAGAATGTGATAAACTCCAACAGTGAGTTTTATGAAGAATAAATCAGTGATTGTCTCTCCAAGAGAAATCTGTGAGCTCTACCAGAGAGCTTTGCGTGAAAGTTTTGTATCTGCCGGAGGCCACCCAGGCCCATTTTTTATTCTTCCTCTCTAAAAATGTCAACGGGCTCAGTATTTAACCGTGTAAAAAGTGTACATTTTTTTGTGTGAGTGTCCTAAGTGTAAATAAACCATTAAACACCATTGAAGTTCGTTATTTGAAAACGCTAGGACATTACAATATAAACAATAGGTATTATCTCCATCTCTGACCTTTTCTAACTCAAACCAAGACAACATTGAGTCTAAAAGAAATATGGATGAGACACAATTAAAAACACGAACGAAAATCGCTGCATACGTCGTTTACGTTAAGCAAGAAAACTGTTGGAGCTTACGAAAAGAGTTCAGGATTTAAATTAACTTTCGATTTTGAGACTGCAAACAAACGACAATTTTTTTTCGTTTAGAAAAGTACCAAATGGATATTTCGAATCTAATCTTGAAAGAGAGAAACGCCGAAAAGTAGCCTATGAAGAAGACTTTATAGCAGCGGAAAAATACAAAGATAAATTTTCCGAATTTCGGGCGAAAATCGAAAAACTGTCTGTGAAGGAAACCGAAACTAAAGAAGTCCCTGAAAAGAGAAAATTCAAACTATAGAAAATTGAGCTCAAGAAGTTCGACGACAATACTAAAGATTACTCGACATTTTGGAGTCAATTTTTAAAAAATCATGAAGATTAAATTATGCCGAATGAGGATAAATTTGAATAACTGTTGCAAGCCAAAAGCCATTGAAGACGTTTTTTTCCAATCGTCCCCATTTAAAACTATATCATTTACACGGATGCTTGACGACTGAGAATGTTGCTTATGTCGTTGAATCAATTGGCCAAGGTATTCGTTCCTAAATCGCTTTTTTTTTTGCTTCTCGATTACTTTAGCTTTAAATCTCAATCTCTTACGGAAGTGATTAGCATCCCGGACATCTAAACTTTTAGTTTCGGCAATTGGTATTTCAAACAGCATTGCAGACGTAATTGGAGTTAGATCCTGCATATCTTCCGACAGATAGGTCAATGAACGTCAATTAACATTTACACATTCGCATAAAATCATTATCAATTCTTCATACGTAAATATGGCCTTTCCTAAGGTTCTCCTGAGAAGTTCTTCCAATATTCTTACAAGCCTCCATACCAGGCAGTTGTAGGAGCGATAAATTTCCACGTTATACGTTGCATCTCTTCATATCGAGAAATTACGTTCTAATCTATAGCAGCTAATTCGATATAGGCACGTCTGAAATTTGAACCATTATCTGAATATATTATTCGAGATTTTCCTCGTTTGATCAAAAAACGCCGAAAAGACAATAGGAAGTCATCAGTTTTTCCTACCCTAGTTGGTCATATATCTTCTTTTGTAAACAAACTTTTGCTTTTTTTTGTCTGGATTTTGGAGAGAAAAAATAACTATTTTCCCATTCATGCAGGAATTACCTGCCAAGTTAGAAATGTTCCGAACTAAGATAGATTTAGAAATTTAATATATCCATTTTGCAAAATTTTTTCAGTGCCAGGTTTGAGGAATTCAACGATGATAAAAAAAAATATTGAACTTTTCATAAATTCTTTTTCGATTTATCTTTTAAGACATTAATTGCTACTGTGACGTATGTGCGTCCCCCCCCCCTTTGAGACAGCTGGGACTTGCTTCCCACGGCCGGGTCAGTTTTAGAAGAATGATGACCACACGTGCAAAACCACCTGCAGTCGCTAATATACTGCGACGGACGTGTCTTAATTAGCCCCTGCAACCTTTGACCCGAGGGAAGCATTTTGCCACCACCGGATGTGGGGGTGAGAGGGGACGCGCGGAGGTCGGTCAACCGAGAGAAAACGAAGAGAGAGAAGGGCGAAAACTTCGCATGGAACGGACATCAACAAGATCTCTCCCTCACAAAATTATTTTGGACTCTAAAATCATCTCATAGTGAAAACTTGTATATTAATGTAAATAATAGCTGTTACTTAATTAAACTAAATTATTATATTTCAAACACGCTACCATTATTGAATCAAACGTCACACTACCCACCTCAGGTCTAAATTGAAATTCCTGAACTACAGCACATTACTCTGAAAAGCAAATATAAGGAAATTGTTTTAACCACAAATGATCCGAATAACATCGAATTTTGGAAATTTGTACCACTAAGCAATTTTCCAAATTTGCATGATTTAGCGGTCAAACGTTGTTGCAGGTTCATATAAACATATGTTTGTGAAGAAATGTTTTTTGTTATGAACGTAATTAAATCAAAACATCGCTCAAAATTAGATGATATGCACCTAAAACACCTAATTTTGTTAGCATCTTCAAGAACTAATCAAAATATAGATGACTTAGTAAAAACAAACTACAAATTCAAAGGCCACATTCAGAATGTATTGACTGGTTAATAATCACTTAAAATTAAATGTTTCAAGTTGCTCCTTTTTATTTTGTACTTAAGCTGACTGATCCCGAAAATATTTATCAATAATAAAATTTGTTTCTACTTTTTTGTTTTATTTCTTATACTTTTTTTTAACATTTTCACTATATCATTTAAAAAAGATGTTTTTGGTGTAAATAAACTTATAAGTCACATTTTCTCACTTTTGCATATTTTTTAGTCTGATGGAAAAGTTGGAAGTGGCACGCGTAATTTTTTTTATCAGATTGTGGCACTCTTTCCAAAAGGGTTGGCCACCCCTGTTCTTGGGAACAACCTAAGAACTTCGTAAAATAGCAATAATAAATATTATTATTGCTCTTATTTAAATTAAGAATCAGAAAAACTTTGTCGAAAGGTGATACTAGTAAGCTTGGTTTATTACAACTTTCGACTCAAATTTTCTAACAAATATTTTCGGTCATTCCCTAATTAGATAGTCAAGAAGTAAATTACAACAAAAAACATTCAATTATTGATACAACGTAACAAAAAAATATCTTTATTTAGGGAAGGTGTCCCACTTTAGGCGCTACGCGCCAAATGTGGTGGACGAACAGGGTGATTGAACTGCGGAGCAACCCTGTGTTGGCGAGAACGCAGGGTTATTTGGCAAATGAAATCAGTTGCTCTGCTGTTCTACACAAGTGAGATGACCAACTGCTCTCTTCTCCACAATCTCTAATGGTGTAAGTTGTTAATCAATAATGTTTTTTAATTTAAATTCATCTGTTGTGATTTAAACCTGACTGTATGCTGAAGCTAGTTAATTAATGTGAATAAGTTTTAAAATAAAGCGAAGAGTCATGTGACGGGTGCTTACGCGTTTCACTAACCTTCTCTCGCCTTCTTTAAATGTTTTATTTATTTCAACCAATCTCCTCCGAGAGCCAAAAAGTGTGACTTATGCAAACTAGATAATTTCGGGTTTAGCGAGTTCGAAAAAGATATAAAAGGGAGAAATGAAATGAAGAGAAGGAGGGTGATTTTGAGAGATTAGTTTATCTAGTGGAAATATATTCGTCGGGAGAAGACTATTGAAAAGTGTTCATTAATTCGGTTAGGGACGGAACTGACAAATAGCTAAGATTGAAGCCGCTCCTTAAAGCAATCAAGAATTAGAGAAACCTGCCTTAGGAAAAGGGTATCAGGTCAGTTATTTTCATAAATTAAATATAAATGTGTAGCTTGATTGTATGCGTCGTTCTCCGTGGATTCAGTTAGGATTCCGTCGTTCATAATCAGATTCTTCTCGCACTCCACTGTATTTTGTTGATCTTAAAGTTTGAATAGTATTTGTGTAATCTCTCAAATAAGAAAGGTCAATAAATAAGATTGATTTATTAATTTATTTGTAATTAATTATGGAACCAACATACTCAGATTTAGATAATACGCGAAGGGAAGTTAATAATCATAGGGGTAGTGATAGACTACGACACTGGCGCCCAACTGAAATACCGGAATTAAGAGCAAGTGCAGGAATTAGAGTTTTGCCAGAATTATTTTTTTCGGGTAAAGAAAATGTGTTCTAATATTAGTTTATTTCTAATATAGACGACAACATAGCCTACTATGAAATACCGGCGAATCTAGCATGTGCATATTTAAAGGGTCATTTAATTGGGAGAGCGTTAGACTGGTTTGACGTTATTGGGTTCGAGTGTGTAAATGAAGAAGCGACTGCATTTGCAACACTTAAAAAGAAATTGTCAGATAGTTTTCCTGTAGTACGGAATAAATCAGAGCTAGAGGCTCAGTTTTTTTCATCGAAACAACGGAGAGGTCAAGCCCCGTCAGACTTTATTTTTCAGCTATTAAAAATTCATAAAGCTTTAAATTTGAATTATGATGAGTTAAAATTGGTCGATCACATAGTATTGCGACTAGAACCCCAAATAATGGATTATTTAGAAGTTCGAAACCCCA
>BMAO01005971.1:0-121179 GCA_019973975.1 Trichonephila clavata
TTTCCTAAATACTATAAATTCTTAGCATTTTAGCAGCACAAAGGAACAGGGCAATGAAGGCTCATTCTGCATTATAAATGAGCTTTTTGATGTGTACCAACTGCAACTCAGTGACTCTCCAGAAGATCTATTGAATTGTGTGGGACTTGAAGATTTTTTGAAGATTATTAAGTTCAGACCTGATCTACCCTGCGGCTATCTCAGATGGAATAACACAACCACCAACTAATACTTCTGAAATGTAGAAATAAGTGCTATACATATTATAATTGAATGGACTGTTTAAATAATTTTAGATTGATATATGTTTAAGGAAATATTAATATTCACGAGAGAGTTGAGAGCTTGTGAGAAAATACAATATTGGGGTTTATTCAGGTGTTAGCAATAGGATAATTGCTGTTCCAACTTTAATTCAATCAAAGATTGTCGTATTGAGGATTATTAAAGAGAAATTTAATTATTTCAAAGGATATATATGCTTTGATCTGATGATTTGACTGTTTTCAGAATCATAAAATCCGTATCTAATAGTTATGCTCATATTTATCATGACTTCCTCGAATCAAGACAAAATAGCGCTTTGGAACACATAATATAAATAAAGATTCGCTGTAAAAGGAGAGCGTAAGCTGATCACTCTAACCTGCATTAATCTGCTGTCCCTGAGATTCAATCCCTATCTAATTAAAAACTCAAGTAGTTATACTCCATTCTACCGAAGAATTTGTGTTTTTTGTGTGTGGCGTGAGATTTCAAACTGCAACATTTTTTTTTACTAGATTAAGGAATCTAATTTTCCATTTTATATCGTAACACCCTTATATGAAGAACTCTCCATTTTCGTTAACTGACCAGTTTGGACTCGAAATTAAGATTTAGTAGCTTTATACATCTTGTGGCAGAATTTATCGTACGGACTTAGACTAAATTATTATTTAACTAAGGGGATTAATAAAACAAAACAGAGCACAACTTCATTCTAATAAATCAAACCATACTTTGAAAAATACAGTACAATTATTTTGCGAAGTCCATTTCTGTAAGACCCATTCTTAGTCTTAGCAGATTTCAATTCAACAAACATGCATACCAAATTTCGTTATTGCAAGTTTGGTAGTTCAAAAACGGGAATGGTTTTTCATCAATACACCCCAGTAATTCCCCCCCCCCATAGGAGGGCCGATTTTCGGATATTAATTCTTAAAGGATCTCTATTCAGCAAAAAAAAAAGTGTTTACCAAATTTTAAGTATATGCGTCTAACAGTTCGAAAAACAGGAATTTTTACCTATGACGCCTCTAAACCCCTATCAACCACCCTTTGGGGATGATTTTCATAAAACCCGTTCTTAGAGAAACTCTAGTCCATGAAAGGAACAGGCCTACCAAATTTCACGTTTGTAGGCCTTATACTTCAATAACGGTAATATTTTTCTGCAACGTCATTTAACCCCTCGACCCTCCTCCCTCCCTTCAGGAGGTGATTTTTGCAAAACCTCTTTTGTAGCGGATCTGTACTTCATGAAAAGAACCTGTCTGCCAAATTTCAAGTCTGTGTATAAAAGTTCAAAAAACGGGAATAAATTTATATCCAACCTCTCTTAACCCCTCTATCCCCTTTAGAGTTCAATTTTCACAAAACCCTTTTGTAGTGGATTTTTACTCCATGAAAGGAATCTGCTTACTAAATTTCAAGACTTAACGTCTAATAGATTAAAAATGGAAATAATTATCTATAACACCCTTTAATATCCCGAAACACCACTTGGGAGTCAATTTTTGTAAACATGATTTTGTAGTGGATCTCTACTCCATAAAAGGAACATGCCTACTAATTTTAAAGTCTGTAGGTTTAATAGTTCTGGAGATATCGTGATGAGTGGGTGAGAGAGTAGCTTTTCTGCTTTATATAGATAGATATAAGCTGCGCCCCACGGTTTCACCCGCATACTTCCCGTAGGAATACGGGGATAAAATATACCCTATGTTACTCGCTTGCAATGTAGCTTTCCATTGGTGAAATAATTTTTAAAATCGGTTTAGTGGCTTAGGCATGAAAGAGTAACAAACTCAGGTTCGTATTTATAATATTAGGATACATATATTCAAAGCATTATTAGAGACATTAAAACAAAAATGCTAAACTTCGAGTTCGTGTTTCTTTACGAATTCTCATCCCGTGTATTGAATGACATTAATTATGCATCCAAAATTTTACAAAAGGGTGATATCGATTTGAACGAGGCAAGTAGAGCTTTAGCAGAGACAAAAGCAAAGTTGCAAATTTATAAAAATGACTTCAAATCATTCAAGTTCAAAGCCAGTGAAACTGCAAGAAAGTATGCGAAAGAGATCCTTATTTTCAAGAAATGCAAAGGAGCGTTACCAAACATTTTGATGAATTAGCTTCTAACCCCTTTTTTCGAAACCGGGAAGAAATATTTAAACTTGCTACTTTCAATAAGGTACTAAACACAATATATTAGCTCAAATAAATACACGTTTTACTGGTATGAGTGCAGTCTGTCAAATATTCAATTTTCTATGACCAACATTTTTACTAGATGTAGATGTAACAACTTTGATACAAAAGTGTGACGAATTCCAAAATAAGTATTCTGATATAGTAGGCCCAAACTTTTCCCTTTAATTTCTTAATATTTACCACTTAGTTTTCTATAAAATGATCCAGACATAAACTGTTCACCAATTATGCAAGGGAGCAAATATGGAGTGCTAGAATGCGACCTAACAAAGAAGTATTTACAGCATCGTTATTATTCTATAAAATTCTTGTCACTTCTGCAGAAGCTGAAAGATCATTCAGTAAATAAAAAATAATTAAAAATTATTTAAGAAACAGTAGGGACCAAGCTCGACTCCGACATTTATCGCTAATAGCAATTGTGAAAACAAAGTTATATCAAGCCTGGATTGAATCGAAGTTATTTATACTTTTGTGAAAACAAGCTAGAAAAAGATTATAAACCAAATTGTTAATTAGTTGTTCTTAGGTAAGTTCGATCTTCATATGATAAACATTTTATTCTTTATTTTCATCGTGTTTAATTTCCTAATATCCATATTATTATTTGTAATCTTGTTCACTATTTTTTTTATTATTTATTACGTTATTTCTCATCCTCCGATTTCGGCAGTTCCTAAACTCTTCACAGCTGTTCTGGAAGACGTCTGGGAGGCCGAGGTGGCCGAGTGGTCTAGGCATCGGATCATGGCTAGCATGTCATGGGCTCGATCCTAGTACCACTAAAGATCCGCCGTGTAGGGGAGCGATGCACGTTAAATCTGTCGAGAGCTCAAACGTCCTCCCGTTGGTGTGGCGTGGTAGTTAGGAGAGGGGGGTGCCAGCTCAGGTGTCGTCCGCGTCACTTGACCATGGTTCAAAATGACGCGGACCGTCGCCAAAAGCCCTCGTGTTGCTAATCAGTGCGACGTTAATATTCTCTCACTCACTCTCACTGGAAGACGTCTGTCGTGATGTCAAATTGAATCTGAGTGATCACTCAAGAAAACTGGTACCAATACATGTAGGTATTATGGAGCTTTATTTTCCTATGTTCGACAAAGCACGATAAAGAGAGCTGATATTAAAATAGCTTTGTATGTTTAAAATATCCGTATATTTTTACTTTACTTAATAAAACCTAACCAAGATTGGGCCCTCTTTTTTTCCACCAGGGCTTTTGAATACCTAGCTACGCCAGTGAATGCGATTCGTAAATTGAGGAGGGATAGAATATCTTACGTAGTTTTGAAATTGTATATTTTGACATACTTTTTCAATTCCTCATGAACCAGTAAATTCTGCTCATTTTAATGAATTTTTTACATTTAGTGAATTAAAGTACAAAGTTTTAAAATAGCAGAAAAAAGTTTTTCTATGGATTTTTTGTATATATATATATAACAGTACAAGTATGAACACAAAAATAATTACTCATTAGCTTTCTTTCTGTTACCGTCAAGATAAGGAAGCTAAGGAAGGAAGCTAAGGAATGCCTTTATTCTGTATACCTCAAGTTTTAAAATTATTTCTTATTTAAGTATTTTAAAAATATTAAAAGCAATTTAAAATAACTATTTTTTTCTTATTCATCATTTTACGAAACAAAATCTACCGACTCTATTCACAAAAATTGAGGTATACAAATCGATAAGTAAAATACACATACAAAATATCCTACCTCTGAAACTTTTTTTAATCTTGGGGACAAATGTGAATATTAGAAACTGAGAAAATAAAGTTTAAAGTTCAATATTTTGCATTTATAATTTACTTATTTCATACGCTAGGGCTTTTTCTGAAAAGAGTTCATGCGTGTTTTTCCTCCATTTTCAGAATCTTGCAAGCCTCTTTTTTTTGGAAGACTTAGACTTAATTTTTGCTCCCTTTATTTCGTGCATTGTCAGCCTGAAAAGCAAAAATGACAGTAAAAAGTACTCTTATTTAAAAACTAGATGTTTCATAATATCTAAGCAATTAGCTATACTGTCATTAAACATCTTTTGTTTAATTTTACACCAATATTATCGTTATTTTGGAAGATATTAATATTTTTGGTCAGTACTTCCAAACTGTACAACTGATTTTTCTTAGTTTTGAGTCTTTCTACACAACTATTTTTAATAGTTTGACTGACGATAATTCTGTAACTAAAGTTTAAACTGAAATCATAACAATAGGAATAATAACGCAATGTTTGTTGGAAAAAATATTTTCTTATGTTTTTGCACTTAAGTAATACGTTACAAAGTAGTATCAGGAGATGCAGATTTTCCCTTCATAATTCATTGAACAATAATAACGTTATATAGATCTATAGCATATAAAAAATTCAATGGCATATTCCAAATACGAACAGAGACTGGAAAGTAAAGTGTCAAATCCGGTTGTCGTCCTCATCACTTGGCGATGATTTAAAATTACTAGAATAGTCGCCAATAGCCCTCATATTGCTTCGAAGTACGATGCTGATAAAACAAATAATCAATAAAAAAATATATATAAAAAAAAATAAGATAAATCTGTTTGTTCCCATTTTTCTAAAGGACAATTCTTTTTTGACATTTACATTTTCATTGCTGAGAACATAATTGTCGGATTTCGACGCGGTTTGCTGTAAAACGCTCTTAACATTCTATATTAATTTCTAAAATTGTTTTTAAAAAATCGGTTCTTTGAACGTCTAAGGGTACTACCCCCTGAAAGGAAACGAGTTCATATAACGATTTTTCACTGGAATCAACATGTTACTGGGCATCTTTATCTGGTTGCAGTCGTTTGATGCATTGATGAGACATTTTTGTTTTAGCTTTCCATTTTATTTCCAAACACAAAGCTGCAACATATAAACGCATGACCATTAGACAATGGACAAAAGCGTTCTTATGTTCCGGAGAACTCGGCTTTTTAATCTTTCCCAATCGCAAGCTTTAATAATCATGAAATGCTACAGTGATGGATCCGAATCAGTGGCTGTGGCAATATTGCATCATCTTGCTTTACAATGCGTCAACGTGGCAGTTTTGAGGAGATAAAGTTGTGTGGGTGAATGAGATATTTCCCGTCAGAACTGAAAGAATTACCACATAATGTCTCTTGGGAGGGTTCAAAATCATCATAAATTAAATAAAATCCCTTGAAAGAAAATTTAAAGAGAATTACGACGTATATAAGAGTAAATTGACTTCGTATCAAATATTTATTGCTATGCTATGTTTTGGGTAGATCATTGCTCCCCACTACCTTTTTATCTTCGCGGACCGGTCAATGTTTGATAATTTTACCACGGCCCACAGAGGGGAGGGGATGTTGATTGTTTTCATTTTAGATTGGTTTGATAATTTGAATTTAATTGGATCGAAATATTTTCAGAATAAATTACAGTTACACCAGAAAATATTGTGAAACACCAAAAGTGATTTAACATGGAATATATAAAATGATTTCTTTAGAAAGTCGCACAAACCCAAGAAAAATACAACACACTAAATAAAATGGAAATAATTTAATGCTTCTTGGGCAGCTGATACCATTGGATCCAAGGACAGGTACTGACCCGAGGCTTGGGCTGGATTAGATTACTTCAGATTTTTAGGTCATATATACTCAGTTTTTCAATCGAATTTATAAATAAATCTAACTCGTGTTTCAATAATATCGAACTCAATAAGAACTAATAATATGCACCTTAGAAAATATTTGATTTGTAAATCAAATTACAGTTGAAAAAATTATTCGCAAATTATAAATGTGAATGTTCATTACAACTTCCTCAGGAGTCATTCTCGTCACTTGACTATAAATCATAATTACGAGATCCGACGTCAATAAACCTCAAGTTGTTTAATAGTCCTTCGTTAATAAATACTCACTCCATTAAAACTTTATGATTAGTTTACTGTTTTTTGAGTTGTTCACGAGCGTAGCCTAACTTTCTTTTTAGCACTATTTGTAATAAATTCCAAACAATTCGCTAAAAAGAAAGTTTTAAGCTTTCTTTTTCCAGTGTATTCCATTAATGCCAGTTTTCGAAATACTTTAATGAATGTTTTAAAACCAACTTTTGTAGATTTTATTTTCGTTAGAAATACCAGTTTTCTAACGAACATGATGTAGTGACATGATGTAGGAAATATAATTTTACAAAAATATATTTTCGAATATTCCCATTCCTCCCCCCCCCCTTGTTAACTAACTCCAGAATTGTATAAGAATTGACTTATTATTGCACCGGCATAGACCCGCGGCAAATTAAATGAAAATTATAATTGATCGCTAAATATAAGCAAAATGAGTGGGACAATGGTGTTCTCATAGATATCGAGAACCATGAGCGAATTTTCAAAATTATCCATTTACGTTACTGATATCCTAAGAAAT
Organism: Trichonephila clavata; assembly: GCA_019973975.1. Taxonomy (NCBI): domain Eukaryota; kingdom Metazoa; phylum Arthropoda; class Arachnida; order Araneae; family Nephilidae; genus Trichonephila; species Trichonephila clavata. The sequence goes on from BMAO01005971.1 coordinate 6,907, forward strand.
TTCTCCTAATTACCCATTTATTTGAAATTCGACTGATATTTAAACTTTAATATACCACTAACGGTAATCCTAGAGATTTATTTCTCATAGATTGTCGCAAACGACAATCTAAAGTTTCTTCCAAATTTTAATTTTACATTTATTATTAAATCATTTTAAACTTAGTAAGAACCAAGTACATTTTTTTAAAAATTAATTTAAGGCTTTTATGAAAATTATTTTCAGAATGCAAATTAAGTATATTTAAGTTGGGGCTCTTGAAACACTTTATTTAAATTAATGTTGACCTTAAAAGGTAGCTCTTGAAATTCAATGTATAAAACTTGGATTAAATATGAAACAGTCTCCTGGCTGATTCAAAACCATTTTACATCAAATTTTTAAATTACTGTTTACAACAGTATTTTGTTAAGGAATGGATTGCATTATTCTCTCAAACTGAATTTTCGATTGTCTTATTTTCGTGTTCTTTCCATTGATTCTTCTGTTCTTATATTCTTACATTCAAAAAATATGTACACCGCTGGCCACCGTAAATGCAACACCCTGAAGGAAGCACGCAAATAACATGAAATTTACAACATGCATTAGCGGAGGTGAGATATGCAAATAATTAGAATTTCAGCGCAGACACCACATCACTCACGCCAGTGGCGCCACCTCAAAGCGCTATTTAAGGCTTGGAGATTTTGACGATTTCAAGTTCGGCAATTATGTTTTTCTTGTGGTTTTTTCAAAAAAAACGATCAGTTATGTCTCGTAAAAAACAGTGAGCTTTTGATCAAGTGTCCGAGTTCGACAGAGGAAGAATATCTTTTCCTATATCTTTCAGGGAAATCGGTAGTCATGTTGGACGAAACCAAACAACTGTAATGCGGATATATAATCGTTGGAGGCAGGAGGGTACGACGGACCGACGTGGTCGATCGCCTCTACCTCAGTGCACCACTTCACGTGAGGACAGGCAAATTGTGCGCATGGCAGTGACGGATCGCTCAGTCCCATCACGAACCATAGCACACCACATTGAGTCTGTAACGCATCAATCAGTGTCTACGCGTACCATTCGACGCCGTTTACAGCAAAGTGGTCTGTCCTCAAGACGTCCATTGCTTGGTCTACCCTTCACGCAGAACCCCAGACGTCTCCGCCGCCAATGGTGCGATGAAAGAAGAATGTGAGCGGCAGAATGGAATGAAGTTGTCATTACTGATGAGTCACGCATCTGTCTGCAACGCGACGATGGTCGGATTCGAGTCTGGAGACACCGTGGAGACAGGATGTTTGACAGCTGCGTTATGCACCACCACACTGGTCCTGCACCGGGTATTATGGTATGGGGCGGTATTAGATATCGCTCTCGCACTCCTCTACTACGCATTGCCGGTACTTTAAACAGCCAGCGCTACATCTCCGACGTGTTGGAACCTGTTGTCCTTCCTTACCTTCAGGGCTTGACCACAGCCATATTTCGACAGGATAATGCGCGACCACACGTGGCACGCATTGTCCAAAGGTTCTTCGTCAATCACCAGATTGAATTGCTTCCCTGGCCGGCTCACTCTCCGGATCTTTCGCCGACAGAAAACATATGGTCCATGGTTGCTCAACGATTGACCCAAATTACACCCCCAGCTGCCACACCAGATCAACTTTGGCAACGTGTGGAAGCTGCTTGGTCTGCTGTACCCCAAGAATACATCCAAAGTCTCTTTGAATCAATGCCGAGGCGTGTGGCAGCGGTGTACTCCAACAATGGCGGCTACTCTGGCCACTGATTCTGGCATGAACCACACTTAACAAAAGTCTATAACTTTAATCATTTGATACTTGGTCAACATGTTATCTACAAAACAAATTTTGTTGTGCTATCTCTTGTCTTTCTTGGTGTTGCATTTACGGTGGCCAGCAGTGTACATTACCCTGTGTGAAATATCTATAAAAGCAGAGCAGTGTGTGCGGTAATTAATGAGAAGTTTGAGTGATGAAACCTATTAGCTACGTGTTTAAAATAAAAAAATTTACATTGTCTTGTTACACTGGTTTGCAAAAATTGAAACAAGGCTGTTTGTTCTAATATAACTTCATGAAAATCAATATAAATGATACCATAAGATTTCCAAAACGTAAGAACATGGTAATAGTAAACAAAACTTTTTAAAAAAAATCAAATGGATAAAGAAAGGATCTTTAAGGAAAACTTAGCTTCCAGCGTAATTGAACAGCTGGCAAGAAAAATCCAGTCTTATTAGGGGATAGGATCTTTCTTGATTGCTAGGCAGGCTTTACATCATTAATCCGTGTAAAATAAGAGGTTTCCCAAAAACTGTCATTGCTTCCTATTCCTCTTAGAGAGGCAAACGCAACACCAGAATAGCTATTTATTATATGTTGCCCAAGTGTCTCCTTCGAGTGTCCTACACACGTTCGGTTGGATATAGAGTTGGGGATCTTATATTAATTAATGCGTTAAATATTTTCATTCTCCAACAGCATTTCGATAGACTGCAATAACTGTGCGTTACCGTTCATGAAGAGGAACTGAGGATACATAGTATCTTTAAAAAGACAATAAGGAAGGAAATCCTTGGTGCAATAGCAAGCACCATTGACTGATCCTCTTTGGAAGACATGAAGGTCAATACCATGTAAAGCATAATCATTACCTTCAAACCAGTCCCTTTAGTTGTTGTGGTGGTAATTCGTGTTTCCTGCTCTCCAAATGAGCATGTGTCCATAATCCATAGTCAAACTAAATATGCTGTCATTTGTAAAACGTACTCGACCTTGGTGCCAATCTGTCAAATTATTGTGTTTTCGGCCTCACGGAAAACGAAATCTGTAATAATTAGGTATTAATGTGTGTGACACAACACTTGGCCATTGTGCAAAACTACCACCATCCTGACCACGGTAAAACATTCTAGTGATCATCCAGTAGATTGATGAATATATTTTACGATTTTTCCCGTTATGTGTCGTCTGTTTTCTCTTGACTTTAAAACTAGAACGGTCGCCTCTCCCTGTGGTTGCTCCTAAACGTCTACTACTGAACTTTCGAGACTGCTCCTGCGTTTGGAATGCTCTGCGAATACGTGAAACAATGATGTGAGCGTTTTTGAAATCCACAGCCCTATTAGTCGACCTTCTAACTTCCCAATGATTTTGCCTCGGTTAAGGTCATCTCAATTTCATCTGCAGAATTGCCTTTTAAACATTTATTGCATCAGGATTTCGATATCGCGTAAACTAATAGACATAGTGCACTCAGCATAAACCACCAAAGTGATTAATACCCTTCCAATACTTTCCGTCATACAGCATATATACGCATGCTCCATATTTGACCCAATACTTAGCATCTGACCTTAGTCGAGGGGCCACGGTAACCTAGCGATCAAAGTAACTGACTCGTGGCTGGCACTTCATGAGCTTGAGCTTTGTGACGCTGAAGACCCTCCGCGCAGAAGAGGCCACTGCACGTGAAATATGTCAAGGCTCAAACGTCCGACCGTTGTAGTGGTGTGGCAGTTAAGATAAAGGATGCCAGCTCAGGTGTCGTCTTCGTCACCTGACCATGGTTCGTAATTACGAGGTTCTCCACCAATAGTATCGTACAACTTTATAGTGCGACGTAAATATAACTTACTCACTGACCCTAATCGATCTTCTTCTTGGTCTTTTGGTCCATTCTGCTAGCTGGTTTCACTGATATGCTAAATTCTCACTTAATTCTTAATTTTTGCACACCAGTGTATTTCAATTCAATTTCCAAGAGAAAATTCAAAGCCATTCTGGTAAGTGTTAATTATCTTGCTGAATAAATAATATTTCATTCATATACAAGATATTTATTTTTAAAATTTTAAAAGCATGTTTTTTCAACTGAAATTTAAGATGCGCTTTAGACAGGGAACAAAAATTTTCTTATACGAATTAATTTAACTTTACGTTGATCATTGCTAGTAGCCTGTAATCTACATTCATGTCCAAAATTAATGTCACAAACATGGTTTATGACGATTCCAAATTTCTGCCTGTAAAATTGACAGAATTTGTGTTTTTTATTTTTTGAAGAATAGGTATCAACCTTTCTTCAATATCAACCTTTGGATTAGGAAAATAAGTTAAGCGTTAGTTTTTACAGAACTACTGGATTGAGACCGCTTAATAATCTGGGATTTTATCCTGCAGTTTTGTGAGTATTGAAGTAAAACAAACAAGTTAGCCTTTTTTAGGCGAGAAGGAGTTCTCATAAGCGCTTAGATGATTCCTTGACATGAAGAGCCTTTGGAAAAGGCTTGAAACTGGCCAGTCTCAAGAGGAGTAGGAGGCTCAATGCTTACAAGTGGCACCAAAAGTGGTCTCCCGGCTGTAGGATCAATTCCAAACAAGTGGTAATGTAACCAGGACGGCCAACGAAGGTCACTACAGAGTAACGACACCTGCAAAGGATTGGTACTTGAGATTAAGGACATGACGACATAGGCAGACAACGACTCCTCAGCTTGCTTGTAATCTTTCTGCTGTGTCTGGAAAATGAATTTCCAAGCAAAAAGTCTACAGCGTCAAGCACAGACTGATGTTTACACCCAGCGTCTAGTCGTGACCCTTTGACTGCATTCAACAGGAAAGACTGGTTATTGTAGAGCCAAAAACATCAGTCTTAGACACCATAAGAATGGAGGCTGTTATTTTCAGCAATGAGTGGAAATTCGCCAGACAATGATTTTCGTCGAGTTTTCAACTAGGAAAAAAGTAAAGTTCATTTCCGTTCCTTCTACGTAACAGACATCGAAAGATTTAGTGGGAAGGGAATCGTTGTCTGGGGTGGCATAATGCTTTGCAATTACATATCACTGTACTTCTTCGATGCGGGTACTATCATCACACAGAACTATAGAGAAATATCCTATATATCCCTGAAACCTATATGAGGTTCTTGCTATGGGCCCGAACTACACTTTTATGGATAATTCTTGGCCACACAGAGCTCACATTGTTGTTGAATTTCTTGAGAAAGACTGATATTCGCCATATGGAATTGCTCTCAAGGTGTCCAGACCTCAATCCTATTGCCCATGTTTTGGGATGATCTAGGAAAAACTATTTCTCAGAGCACAGCCTCCTTCTAGGATCCCCCCAGGAGTTAAAAGTTGCACTTTTGGAAGAATGGGCTTTGTTGTGTGTGTGTGCGCCCCAAACATTTATTGTGAAACCCTCATAAATAGCATATGGCGACTCGTTGTGAAACCTGCACGATGGGTATACTCCATTATAGACAGATTTTTCCCGAAGTAAATACTCTTTGTGTGTTCACAATTTCACACTTTTTGATAAGCCCTATTAATTTACAATTAAAATCTTATCAGTATTGTTATGCTGCAATGTTTTTTCGCATTGCAACATGTTTCTGTACCTAATTTCGTGGTGACCCAGTGAATAGTTCTTCAGTTTTCACAGATTTTATGTTTGCGACCTTAATTTTGGACATGAGAGTATCTGCAATCAGAATTATTCCGTGTACATTAATCAATAAAAATTCGTATTTTTTCAACAGGTTATTCATCAAAAAGACCAATAAATACATTTATTCTAAAAAAGAAATTACGAAATGAAATATTCTTAAAATTTCGTAACTTTCTTTCCAGATTGTTGTAGAATATTCTAAAAAGATTTATATTATAAGCCTAATAGGCTAATTAAGTTAATTAATCCTATAATTATAAATTAATTTCTAAAGAAATTTCAAGGATTAAGTAGAATGTGTTCTTTAAATGCATTGTTTGAAGCTATACTTTCGAGTACAAGCGTCACACATAACATCCACTCATTTTATTGCTAGAGCTTTCATTTGCATTAGCAATTGAGAGTATAAAAAAGTTTTAAAGGATTTTATGAAAATTGGGGCTTTATTGAGCAAAAATTATTTTTAATTGAAGGCATTTTCCAATCTTTACTACTACTTTACCCCCATCTTTCTGGCAGGGTACGCATTCTTCGTTGAAATACGATTGATATTCAGGGGCAGTGCAAGAATTAATCCATTTTTTACCTTCCAAGTAAAAACGATATGCTTCTGTGACAGATCATGGGTCATTGATTGAAAAAAGGATTGCCTGAAGGAACAATATCTGGAAAATATGGTGAATGGGGTAAGATATCTCATTTGAGTATTTCCAAGTAATTAAGACTGGGACTACGACATGTGATCGAGCAGCAATTGTCGAGTTCCAAAATAACTTTGTCTCATCTTTGCCAATTTTCCAGCCGTGGCTTTTTCAATGCTCGATTCAAACACATTAATTGCAATCGGTAGTGATCCGATTACGATGCAATGGAACATTTGGTTTTATAGATGCTCATAAAATACTACATCCAATTGATCCTACCTAATACAGAGCAAGAGCATTGATCCATGAATATTTGTTTTCATCGATAATGTTGATGCACGGCTGGGTTTACTTAAGATTTCTCACGTTTTGGATTGCTGCAATGGATTTACTTTTCATCACCAGTTACAGTTTGCTGCAAAAAACTCCTTCTACTGTTGTCTTTGAAGCAACAGTTCGCAAGTGAAGAATCTCCTTCCCACATCTCTTGTTTTTAATTCGTAGGCAATCGATTTCCTTGCTTTTGAGTCATTCCCATGATTTTGAGGCGAATTGAAATTACTTGTTGAGCTACTCCCAAAGATTCGGCAAATTCTTACTATTTACTCGGGTTTCGCTCAATAATTCCTCTAATTCTGCATCCTTAAAAGTTTCTAGTCTCTAATAAGGATCTTGTGGTCAAGGTAATGGACTCGTGGCCGGCGTGTCATGAGTTTGAGTCGAGTGCCGCTGAAGACACGCCTTGCAGAGGGGGGCGATGCACATTAAATTTGTCGAGCTCAAACGTCCCCAAGTAGCTGAATAGTGCGACTTTAATATTCACTCACTTACATGAGGATCTCCATACTCCGTGTCAAAACCATCACTTTCGAACCTTTTAAAGGAAAACTCTTAAACTGAAATTGATAGAGCATGGTCTTCAGAAGCTTCACAAAGGAATCGATGATTTTCTGCTGCGTTTTCTTCAAACAGAAGCAGAATAATGCATCCAACACAAATTGATTTTTATCATCATAAAAGTAAACATATTTGGAGTTCAAAAAACTGTTTACACCTCGACAAAATAAGACTTATTAAAAAAACCCTTATGCGTTTTCTTGAAAGGGGTTATGATTCGACATAATTTAGTACTAATAACATCTTCTATATTTTACAGGGTCATAAGTTTGCTAAGAGTAAATATTAATATGTAAATGTGTTTATATATTTTAGTTTTAGACATACATAAACTCTCAAGAAAAATACATAATGTGTAGATTTTTTTTGGATCAAATGTAATTTTATCAGGCATTTGTTCAAATATATTTTATATTGAACAAAATTATATTTGAGAATTGCAGAAATGGAAAAAAATACAGTAATATATTAAGACATAATAAATTGAAATAAGTAAGGAAGACTACGAATGTTATATCATTGACGGAAATGGGTTTGACGGAGCTTTTTCTTCCTAAATGGGTCCCCGCTTACGTAATTTCGTTTGACATACGTTCTATTTTGAGATTCTGCGTAAAAAATGCTGATAAGGCTATAATGAAATACAACAATCACCAATTTTGAAATCGGGTAAATATTTCCCTTAGTCGTGAAAGGATTAAACTGTCAGTTCTTTTACTCTGTGAAACAAAGTAAATTTTCTAATACTGCTTTCTAAATATCAGTGTTTTTTATTTAAAAAGGATCGCTTGAAAAAATACATTAAGCACTATGTATAAATTTTTAACGATTAATATAGCTGCTATTAAAATGCCTTTACAGTGTTCTATGTGAAATTCACAGCATCACTATTTTTGTGATTAGAAAGTATGATCACATGTTTCACACATTTCCATAGAAATATAATATCTGGATAATATTTTGTTTATATAAAAAAACCCGAAGAGATGTTTTACAAATTGGTTTCTAGGAATAATTTTGCAGAGTGAGAATGAAGTTCTTCTTGAAACTCTTGTATCTCTAAGCAACCAATGGCATTCAAAGAATTGCTAATTTTTCGAAAAAATAATATCGCCGAAAAGAATAATTTCCATAAAAAAATGCCATTTTAGATCAAGTTACGAGATGTTAAATTATTTTACAAAACTATACGAAAATAAATTTTCTGATATGTCGAGTATATGAGCTTGAAAATCGATGTAATCTAGTAAAAATGATAATGCCTTTTACTTTCCTCTTCCCTTCAAGACATTAGTGTGGCCGAGTGGTCTAGGCATCAGATCATGGCTAGCGTGTTATGAGTTTGATCCTAGTACCACTAAAGATCCGCCGTGTAGGGGAGCGATGCACGTTAAATCTGTCAAGAGCTCAAACGTCCTCCCGTTGGTGTGGTGTGGTAGTTAGGAGAGGGGGGTGCCAGCTCAGGTGTCGTCCGCGTCACTTGACCATGGTTCAAAATGACGCGGACCGTCGCCAAAAGCCCTCGTGTTGCTAATCAGTGCGACGTTAATATATTCTCTCTCTCTCAAGACATTAGTAGTGGTCACTGTTGCTTAATGGTTATGGCCATGAACTCGTGGCTGGCGTGTTCGAGTCCTGGTGCCACTGAAGATCAGAACTATACGGCGCACCGTATAGAGAGGGTTGATGCGCGTTAAATCTGTTGAGCTCATCCCGTTCATGGTCTGTGGTAGTTTGTAGGGGGTAGGGGCGAACTCGGGTTTCACCCTCGTCACTTGACCAAAGTTCAAAATTATGGGGTCCACCACCCATAGCCCTCGTGTTGCTTTATAGGGCGACGTTATTATTCCTCTGGTGGAATCAAACTGAAGAAAGAAAACTGAGTTCTTTTAATGCGGGTCAAATAACATCTATTTACACCTATTTCCTTACCTCGCCTTGTTTAAGGTGAGGTAAACTGGGCGACGTATGGATCTCGTTGGTATGGATCATGTTTTTGTTTATTACATAACTCACACTTAAGCAGATGGGGGGGGGGAATTAGAGGTAAAATAACTGGAATCAGTGTATCAAAATACGAAGTTTATATAATATGTAATTCCTTCCTAAGCTTTTTAATGAAATTATTTGTATCTGCAATTAAATTTATCAAATGAATATTAGAAATTGTGGGCATCATTCTAGTTCCAAAGCTTATCAAACTATTGTTGCAATCAATGATTGTTATTTTTGTTGTCTGCGAGAATATTACGTGGTAGATGTATTACGCATTGTTAGATCCTCGTCGTCATTGGTTATTGCGCGAAACAAAAGTAATTGTGCTTCGATTTTTTTAAATTTGCTTACAAATATTTTTTCTTCAGATATGAATGTGATTAGAGATAACTATTTTAAAATTAAATCTGTATTGATTTCATCCAACTTAGTAAACAATAGAAGTCGTACCAACATTAAATGATCCGCATTCAAAATAATCAAAAATTACGGAAAGCTTGTGTAGCTAGTCTATTTCTGATGCAAGATATGGCTGTTTAAATCCTATAAATTTTGTTAGAACTTTAATGTGCTTGCAGAAATAGCAATTCTCTGTTGAGGGTTGTATAAAATAACTCGAGTATAAATGTTTGTTTCAATTAATTCATCAAATCTGAGACTGAATTTCTTCAAAATTTGCGACTACATATTCAAAGAGCTCAAGTTAGTTATGTATGATTATCATTTTTAAATGTTTCTCGAAACTTCTCGTAACTTAATTAACCTTTTCGAAATTTTATATAGTACAAAGAGATATTTAGGTAAATATCTATTTAAGGTAACTTTCTAATCCCCAGGGGTAATTTTTATCTGATACGGTGATTTCAATGTATGTATTATCAGATTATTAGCTGTATCCACTCAAATACATAGATTTGATTCTGAATTTTGTGTGCGTATGAAGATAACGGACTGACACTGTGTTTGCTCAACACTTAGGTAAGCTTATATAGATTTTAGTTGACTTAAAAATGGAGGGAAAACTGTTGTTTTATTATTTAAGTCTGTGGTTGTTCTTAAGGATATTTTTTTGTTTGCCACTAGAATTACCAAATATATCATCTCATTAATTTTACGCATCATGGTTGAATTGAAAAGATTAATTATGTGATCATCGATTTCTTTTTTTATATTCCATAACTTTGATTATTTTGAATTAAATAGCGCATTTAAACAAACTAAAATTAAACAGATCTGAAGTTAAAATCTTTTTCTGCATATATGCTATGGCGCAAGTTTTTATTATTCTGTTCATATTTTTGAAATGTGAAAATAGTTTTATGTATAAAAATTAGTAGATGTGTGTGCTATTTTTTACAAGTTTTTAGCCTAGAATTCTTCTGTCATATCTTTTAATATCATGATATAGTCTGAAAATTTTGTCTTTTTGGCTTTTTTAAATTCAGCTCTAAAAATTATTTCATACTTTGCCACCATGCGAGTTCTTTTTTCAAACATTATTTGTTGTTCTTTTGTCAGAAATCCAAAGTACTCAGCTTCAAAATGTTCTGAGAGGATGTTCAAGAAGAATCATCCTTTTGTCAGATCAGAAAATAAGCTAGTTTTAGGGGCATAATCAATAGTTTGAATTGTCTTTCGTGCAATCGAGTGAAATCATAAAGATTTTCATAATTTGTAATCCTTAATTTGCTTTTATAAAATTATTTCAGTTTTGCTGCCTAATTCTATTTTAAGGTGACTACGTTCGGAAACGTGGTTTTGCAAAAGCTTATAAAAAAAATACATATTTTGATATTTAGTGACTGTTGAATTTGAATATATATAATTTTGAAAATGTTATTGAAACAAAAAATTAAAATCCATATTTTTGGAAAGAGAATGACATATTTTCAAAGCATTCTCCTTTTATGAAAAATGCTTCTATGATATTCTGGCTTCATGTAGCTTGGACTTTTATACAGGGCCTGAACTAGGATTTTTGAAAAATTCACATTTTCAGAATTATACTATCAATTGGAATAACAGAGGGTGCTTTTTAAAATTTCTCATCTGATGTATTAAAATACCAATAAATATACTTCTAAATTATGTACTTTAAGAAACTTAATTCAAGCGCGCTTAAGATAAGTCCTAAGTATACGAGTATATAGGCAAAATATTATTGCTATAGGAGCAGTTTCTAGGAAAGGAGGCTTTAGAAAATGTCATTAATTTATTTATTTTTCTAAAAAATTGAATTTAAAGAACTTATATACTTAATAGTATTCTTAAGGCAATATTATAAGAATATTCTAATGCATGTGACACTTAATATTTTAAAAAAATTCATTTATGGAAACACTTTTACAAATCATGGTTCCAAATTTAGTTACCTTAAATTACCATGAATTAGGGTTAATAATCTAGTTCTTATATAGTATAAGAATCTAAATTACTCTTCTGTATTTTGTAATTAGGAACATTATTTCTTTATTTCTAAGCTTAGATATATAAATAATACATGCATCTTTTTTCTATTTTTAATTTGAAGGAAAATGTCTTAAAGAAACTCCTCTCAGTTAATTCGGAATATTATGTGTGTTCTTGAATTTCACTTCCTTTTCTCTCAAAAAGAAATAGCCAAAATAAAAGATAGATGAAGATTGTCCCCCCCCCCTCATATACGATACAAGTTTTATTTTGATCCTTTCATTTTATTGCTGCGAATAATCGTATACTTAGCTATTACAGTTTGCTGTAAGCGTATTAATTTTTCACTTGAATTCCTGGCTTTAAATGTAAACACTTGAAATTCATGCTCAATTTCAGCTTAAATTTTTTTCGGCTTAATTTAATTAGCTTCAGTTTTTTGTAAAGATTTCGAGTACTTTTGCCGGCTTTATTATTTTGCATTATTAACATCAGTTGTGATATGTAGATATTTTCCCCACATTCCTTCCCATTTTATTTTTTACTATTTTTTGTTAACAAAATCGGAAGAATCAATTGATGTTTTGTCTTGAGGTATACGAGTTGGGGGACTTTCGACCATGAATCCTCCCCCCCCCCTTATTCAAAAATTTTTGTGTGCTACTGGCGTCTTTGTCATTTGACAAAAGTTCGAAGCTATGAGGTGGCCGTGGTAGCCTAGGGGTCAAGGTAATGGACTCGTGGCCGGGGTGTCATGAGTTCGAGTCAAGTACCACTGAAGACCCCCCGTGTACTAGGGGAGCGGTGCACGTTAAATCTGTCGAGAGCTCAAACGTCCTCCCGTTGGTGGGGTGTGGAACTAAGGAGAGAGGGTGCCAGCTCAAGTGTCGTCCTCGTCACTTGACGTTGGTTCAAAATCACGAGGTTCGTTGCCAAAAGCCCTTGAGCAGCTGAATAGTGCAACGTTAATATTCACTCACAGCTACGAGGTCCGTCACCAATAACAGTTTCGTTGCTTTAGAATGCAATGTTGATAAAAAATGAAATAATCGTCACTTGACTGTGATTCAAAATTACGAGGTCAGTTGCCGATAGCCTTCGGGATACTTCGTAAATCAAACGTGAAGTAAATCAAATTATATAAAAATCTTTTGCGAGATTTCGCTTGTATTAACTTGGTCTTTTCAAACACCAAAAGGGAAAAATATAGATACTTTTTACGCTTTCTTAGGTATAGTGATAAAGATATATCATGGGGTCATTTTGACGCATTCGTGTGGTATTTAGTATGTAGTCTTTTTTTTTTCTTCTGATGGTGGTTTTTGACTGTCATTTGTTCAAGGAAAGAACATTACTCTGTGCAGGAATTACTCAAAGAATTACGTGGTCGTTTTTATGCATATAATTGGGTGACTAGTGTACAGAAATTTTCAGAACATAGTATGTTTGCTGAATTCGCTACTGACATAATGAAGTTTTAATCTCAGAGGTAGAAAAGCATAGTTTATAACTTCTATTTGTTTCACTACATATCCTAAAGTAGGAGAACTAATTCAGAATGAAGATTTAGAACCACTCTTCTCTAGAAATCGATTCCGAAGCCTTGAAATCTGACTCAGCAGAAAAAAGAACGTAAAGAAAAACTCTCACGAGTCGTGTTTCTTTCGCGACCCTAAGGAAGATCTTTCATTTACTAGAATGCAGGCTCTTTGAAGTAAAAGTTTTTCAAGTAGCTTGAAATGTTGGAGTAATAAGCAATCAATTAGGTTAATTAGTATGACTTAAGCTGATGTGTGATTTAGTTAATAGAAAATGATTCATTATTTTTTCTTGGGGGGGGGGTGTAATTTGCTTGAGTTCAATAAAAGAAAATTTTTTTAGCTTAAAATCCAATCGAAATGAACTTGAAGGATGTTTGAAGTAAATACTTAAAATTAGTGTTTCTTTTTTCTCGTATACTCACTTTTCTTAAATTACACATAATTATTGTCATTAAAAAGTTTTATTTACATTTCTTTCTTCTTTTTTGAGTCCTTGTTACATATTACTACATTAATTCCCTTTTTTGAATACTTTGTGATACGTTTAGGAATTAGAGAAACAATTCAGTAAGGAAAAGTATGTTTTAAAGATGTATTGCATTTTTCATACTTGCGTGTGTAAATGTTTTATTCATAATTCCGACAAAATAAACTAATGCGGAATTTGCAAAAATGTGTCGCAAAAAGTTGAATTGAACTTATGATGGGACCCAAGAACGATTTCCTAGGGAGTCTCTCCCTCGTCCAGCACTTTCTCGAAAACTCCGCTTACGTCATAGATCGTAAGGTTATAGATTTCTTCAAGTAATTTCTAGAATCATCCGTATGGTCACTAATTCACCAAATTTAGTCACCAAAAATGATGCCAAATTGGCTGTATCAACAATATTCCGCCGTTTCCATTGAAAAGCCATTATAATGTGAGGGATAGTATTGCTTGTGAATATTACAATTAAATTGAACTACATGATACATGTAAATTACAGTTTTACAATTTGAGCAATTAATGTGAAAAGAGTTGTATAATTTGTACAATAGGTGTTGGTCCGCTGTTAGGAGGAAAGGGGTACCCTCCACCTTCTAGTTTCTATAAAATCCATATTTAGTGAGAATGAAACCTTCAATTTCTAAATTTACATGAGCATTAAAAGGTGTCCAAATATTAATATATTATATAAACGGGTCCCTAGCACTGAATGCTCAATTTACGCGATTTTTAAACTACTCATTTTTATTGGAAGCTCTTTCACAAAAATGAAACATTTTCTAAAACAGTTTTGCAAACTGCAAATTATTGAAGGTAGAAATAAGTGTATGGTATTTTGTCCTCAATTAATGTCCTCAAAATTCAGGATGCTTATTGAATATTTTTCCCTTTAGTCATCGTAAAAAAATATAAAGTATCGCTGCATTTTTCAATCTTTTCTGGCTTTTAAACTAAAAAATAACTTCTCAATGCAGCTTGCATTAGTTTAATACGTCAAGCGTCTTTATAAATACTTTTGTCTATCATATTTGGAAAAAAAAAACTGAACGAGAAGTTTAAAATATCTTCCCAATTCGAATTATGCATTGAAATATCTATAGAAGTATAACTAAAAATTAAGTTTGTAATAGAAATACAGAATTAATTTCAGTCCCATCAAGAATAAAAATTCTCATTTGGGGGTAAAAATGGATTGATCTAAAAGGATTGTAAAGTTTCTACAGAAGTTACTGTAGAAAACTAATTATATCAGCGTTTCTCAAACTGTGAGCCCCCCCCCCTCTAGGGGGACGTGATGTTCCTGTAAGCGGGTGCGAGCTGATTAAAAAGTATAAAATAAGAGATTTAAAATAAGCATTAATTTACTGAAAAGAAGTAAAAAAATTCATTCTGCTTATTAAAAATTAAATACACATTTACACTGATATAATATACTTATAAATGTATCAGAACTTCAAAATGTTTTCAATAATTAATTTATCAGTATTAAATTAAAAAAAGCTCTAACAATTACTAGTGCCTGTCATGAGCTTATGATGTGCAAAATTTAATACTTATCTTGATAGTTTTATGTTTTATAATTAAAGTCGCGTATTGTAGCTTTAGCGTCAAAATATATTTTTATTGCATTGAATACATTATTGTATGAGGGGCGAAGAAAATTATGGTTAAAAATTGGGTCACAAATATTTAAAGTTTTGGAAACACTGAATTATATACTAATTTTTGTATAAACCTTTCAAAGTGCAAAAAAAATATTTAAATTTATTGCACATAGTTTATTAAAATATAAACTACGGGGATTGATAACCATTTGTTAAAATTTGATACTATAGGATCGAGTTCAAGAAATTTAGTATTGTTTTTGCTATACAGATAACTTTTTCAATATAATATTTGATTAAAACTTATTTGAAATTTACACAACACAAGAAAAAATTGTATGAATAATTTTTCGGATTTATTTTATTTCTTACCTAATTCATTAAAGAGCGAAATAAGTTTTTTTAAATGTAAAAGGGAATTAGAAATTGGAGCTACGTAGAAATTTAGGAGACGTGTTTCGAATATCTAACTAAATTTGGCATGCATCTGTATAAATTTGCATTATTTTATTCTTCCCTTATATTATGATATTGAGGCTTCTCTTATAGTTCGTATTTTTTAAGGAAATAATATTTCAATAACGTCAAATACTCGCAGTTTTACTAATCAAATACTAATTTATCCCGAGAACATTAGGAACGATGATAATTATTGACGACGGTTTTAGTATAGGCAGAATTTACGAGAATAAATTGATTTTTAAAATAACTTCAAGTGCATCGCAATTAATGGAAACAAAAAGCAAACACTAAATTAAAGCAAAGGTCAAATAAAACCTTACAGGTTTAACATTAAAAGTGATTCTGATCATCTTGTTTTCAGATAATTCAAAATTTAATAACCTTTGTAAAACTATTTGATTTATCAATGTCTCGTAACAGCAACGTGGAAGGATAAAGTTTTTTTACTGATAGACCTTCGATACAAATATTGTTTTACACGTTGTTAGATAATTAGATAAAATCAGTATATCTTGGATTGTTTCCCAAAGATACGTTAGAGTGCGAAGTATTCTTGAATTTTTATTGGTGCTGCACAATTATCATGTATATCGCATTAAAATTAATAACTGCTTTTTTTTCCTGATTTGTTTCAATCATGCATAAGGATTGAACTAATGACATGGTAAAGATAGTTAAAGTTTCGCTCTTTCTCTTTCGATGGAGTTTTGACTGATAAGATTGTATGTTTTAAAAATATTTCTCTTGATTTTAGAGACAAATATATTGGCTTAAAGTTGTATCCCAGAAGCACATCCTTGGAAAAATTTGTTCTGGAGATTTTTCATTATTTTACAATAGCATCAATAATGAGTAAAATTCAGGAATAAAATTAAATTGACAATAAATGTAGTAAAATGCCTTCAAGAACTGTCGGAAGGTTTCTTGAAAGTTAGATATCAAAATGAAACAAACTTTCGAAGAAATAAATTGAATAATTTGAAACATTAAGAGTACTATCGTTTAAAATAAACTTTGTAAAGGGAAAAATTAGAGATTTTATGATTGACAGCATTGCAAACTGTAGAAGAGTTCAATTTTAGTTACGAAAATCCATCTTTCTTTAATTCTAGTTATTGAATGGGAATGAACAATATGTTAATGTTATGAAACAATAATAGAAATATCAAAAGAAATTGCATGATCACTGATGACAATCGGCATACGTTTTTAACAAGACAAAAAAAAGTGCGATGGAAATAATATGAAGGTACAAAACTCGGCCATATCTCTGAATACGCATCGGACCTATTTTGGCCGTAGAAAAGCAAAAACTCCACGTGGCAATGATTCAACAAGTCGTCGGGAGGCCTCTTTGAAGAAATATTCAGCCATGCCGTCTCTAGAGCAGCCTATAATTGTAAAAGTGTTTCAGGTGCAAGATTATTCAAATGAAATAGCCTTTCAATCATGTCTCGTACATATTCTATTTCATTCATGTCTAGCTATATAGGTGGCAAAATCATTTGCTGAAAATATTTAGAATGTTTTTCAAGCCAAATGCGAATGATTTTGGCCTGGTGGCATGGCACATTGTCATCCTAGGAAAATAATATCGTTGTTTGGATGCATAAAATCTATGCATAGCTGCAAATAATTTTCAGGCAGATGAACATAACCATTTCCAGTCAATTGTTGGTTCAGTTCGACCAAAGGTCCCAATACACACCATGTAAAAATCTCCCTCACTGTTATGTAGCTACTAGCAGCAGCCACAGTGACTTTGCCCGTTTCTTCGGGAAATATGAACCCTATTAAAACCTTACCAGCTAGAATCGTGACTTATCTTATCAGGAAACGTTTTTCCAGTCATCTAGGGTATAACTGAGAAAAAAGATATGTCCATGAACCCCAAGCACAGGTGCTTCAGCTAATGGCAAATTAATGTACTAGGAGTCGGTCTTTCGTTACAATATATTCAATTAACAGCTAATTTCGCTGCACTATCCTCAAAAACACGTTCATTCTACTTAGATTATTGCTGTTATTTAATGCAGTGTTTATCTAGTAACATTAACCGACGTCGCTGGTCTCGATCAGGGAATAGATGCGATCGGCAAATGCTTTGCCCAGTTTAAGAGGCAAGACCTAAAATTATATTCTTGACACTGGGTGCTAATGAATGTTGAATTCACTAATATTTCCAAAAGGGATGCGACTAGTTTGAGTTGGCATTCCGCGTGCGAAGTCTGATAATTCCCGTCGTGAGGTCATAATCGCGTTAGAAAACATATTTTTCATGAATCACTTGAGTACAAATGAGTTCTGACAATGCACTGTTTTATTTACACATTTTTACTCAATACTACTGTCACATTTTTATCAGCATTTTGCTATCCCATGACGTTTGACACTGGAGTGTACTTTTTATTAGAGTTGTTTTAGATGGTTGCTTAGAGGAGATAATGGTCAAGAAAGTTTCTCATGAAACAGTAGGCGAAATGAAACTACTCTTACTAGGCTTCGCAGTGGACATACTCGAGCTCAACGGCATGTGGATGGTCTTAAAGTTTACCCTCCTTGTCCGAATTGCAACGTGACCCAAGCCACTCCTGCCCACATCTTAGCTTGTATTGGTTGCTATAAGATCCAGTTGTTCTCAAGTCCTGCTACAGTTCTGCATTGTTTAAAAACGCACGGGTTCATGGAATTGATCTAGATCTTTCTGTCGGTCAAGTGGGATAAGAAACAACAACATTTTTTAATTTTAATTCGTTCTATTTTTATTAATTCGAGTTGTATGATTAATTAAATTTTATTTACAATTTAATATAATTTATATTTTAAAGTAAATATAAACACCTTATTTTTAAATAAGCGTATCAAACATTTTGATTTTTAGAATGCAATTCTGTTTTGCTGATTAACATTCAAATCATTAGAAAAAACAATGCTTAATAAATCAATGAATAGAAAGGTAGAAATAAATGAACCAGCATATATTACTGAATTATGTATACTAAATATGGTAAATCGTGTTATTTTCAATTTATCTTTAATATCAAGTGGTAGCCGTGAGGTCATGGTCGTGATCTAATGTGTTCTCTAGTTGAGCTATATAAGATTAAACCAACTTAAGTGTTGTTTTAAGGGATATTTATCATAACTTAGTTACTCTCATATCGTTTCAATGCGGGATTACTTATAAAAAGAAAAAGGAATTTGATATATTAAATTAGTCTTAAAAAATTTAGCGGGGGAGGGCAAGAAATATCGGAGTTTTCTTTTTAATGCTTTTATATATACACTGCTGGCCACACAAAATGTAACACCAAAAAGAACCAGAAATATCACAGCGAAATTTATATAGCAGATAAAATGTAGTACAAAGATCAAAGAATTAAAATTAAGCTTCTTGTGACGTGTGGATAACAATCAGTAGATAGTGTAGAGGCCATTGTCGGCTATAACCGCTGCACCAAGCCTCGGCATAGAATCAATGAGGCTTTGGAAGTATCCTTGAAGTACAGCTGTCCATGCGGCTTCCACATATTGCTAAAGTTGATCTGGTGTAGCAAGCAAGTGGTGTATCCAGGGCCAGTCGTTGTGCAAGCATGGACCACACGTTTTCGATTGGTGATAGATTGAATTGCTTCCTTAGCCTGCTTGTTCTCCCAATCTGATGGGTAAAAAAACTCTTGAAAACTGCGGGCCACTTGTGGTCGCGCATCATTCTGTTGGAATATGGCTGATGGCAAGCGCTGAATGTATGGGAAGACCACGGGCTTCAACACCTCAGATGTAGCACTGGCAATGCGTACTAGAGGGGTGCGGTAGTAAAATCCAATACTACCCTAAACTATGATACCGGGTGCAGGGCCAGTGTGGGGATGCATAACGTAACAAGTTCAGCAGCCTTTCACCACGGTGTCTCCAAACTCGAATCCAACCAACGTGATGTTGCAAGCAGAAGCGGTATTCGTCAGTAAACACAATGTTGTCCCATTCCTTTGTCCATGTCCGCCGATCATCGCACCATTGGGGACGCAAACGCCTGTGGCTTCCAGTCAAGGGTAAGCGAAGCAATGGACGCCTTGCAGTCATTCCTCTTCTGCAAACGGCGTCGAATCGTACGAGCGAACACCGAATGATGCGTAACAGACTGAATCTGTTGTGCTATGGTTCGCGATGTGACTGCACGATCCCTCACTGCCATGCGCACAATCCGAGTGTCATCACGGGAAATGGTGCAACGAGGTTAGTGCGATCGGCCCTTCGGTCTGTCGTTTCCTCCTACACCCAGCGATGAAAGATCCGTATCACAGTTGCTTGGTTTCGTCCTACACGTTGACCGATTTCTCTGAAGGATAAGCCGCAATCCCTATAGGTCGAATCAAAAGATTATTTTAAGAAATTATTAATTTACTGAAAGTAAACAAACATTGACAATAAAAAAATAAAATACACATTTACACTAAAATAATACACTTATAAATGTATCAGTACTGCATTTATAATAACTTAACAGTACTAAGTTAAGAACAAGTTTAATAATTACCAGTGATCCCATGGGCTTGTCATATATAAAATTATACACAAAAATGAACAATTATCTTAATTTGTACTGTTTATAATTAATCCCTTAACTGCTGATTAAGTTTCGCAATGCGCTTCCCTATGACACCGTTTTCCCTGTGTCATTGTGGCGCATGTGATGTATTGGAAGGGGGAGGAGAAAAGCATTAAACAAATAATCTGAAATATGTAAATCCTTCGCAAACTCTGTCAAAGGTCTTTTGTTGCATTCCAAAGCCTTCAGAATGATTTTATGGATAGCAGTGCACAGAAAAAATCGTACTTCGGAACGATGTATATATACGCCCACGGCAGTTAACGTTTTGGCTGAGCGAGACGTTTATATACGCCGGTGACACTTAAGAGGTTAAAATCGTATTGTAGTTTTAACGTCAAAGTATAGTATTATTGAATTAAAAACATTGTTATTGTATGGCAAGGGGGGGGCGATGGAAATTCTGATTGAATATTGGGTCGAAAATATCGAAAGTTTGAGAAGCACTGTTATAGGCTACCATTCTTCCTCTGTCAAGTTCACAACTTAGTCAAAAGACTCTCGATGTCTTCTACGAGGCATAGGTAAACAGCTTACTCAAAATAATAATTGCCAATCTGTCAAATCACCAATCTGTTCTCCCTTTATATAGCGCTTGCGGGTGGCGCTACGGTCGCCCGTGATGTACGTCTGCGCTCTAATGATAATGATTTACATATTTCATCGCCGCTAACGCATGATGTATATTTCACATACTTCCTTCAGGGTGTTGCATTTTGTGTGGCCAGCAGAGAGTACATCTTAAAGCATACTAAATATAATTATTTTTGGACAGTAATGAGAATTTTATGATCCCTCTCCAACATACATTTTAGTATACTATAAAAGTGTAAGATTTTTTTGTTGAAAAATATGAATTTAAGCACATCCAACAATATTTATGTAGGTACATATGGATTTTTTGTCTTTAGATTTTTCTCTCGCCGGCTGGATGGAGTATTTGGTTTGGTTCTGGCCTTGTTCGCCCAAGTTTGCGGGTTCGACCCCGGTCCAAGTCAGTGGACCTTAATGATACAAAAAATTGACCACGTCTATATCATATGATTATGCGACATGTGTTAAAGATCCCTAGAATGTCTGTTTGGCTTAGATGCTCTCGGCAAAAAAAAAAATTCTTTTACTGTTTCGCATTGTCAAAACTCGGGTGTTTCCCTATGGGGAGGAAACTGGGCGTCAGAATTACATTGTGGCAATTGAGATATCCACCTACATGGTGCCACATTAAAAAGTGATTACCAATCCGCAGCCCCATTTGAAAGAAAAAACCCTGTACTCTTAATTTATTACTTTTTCAGGCCTTCAAAAACGAATTTCCTCTATTGCGTTCAGCAAAATGTTCAAATTTGAATGATTCAGAGCAAAAGGTTGCATGTATATTAGATTATTTAAATATTCATTTTAGATATTCTGTTTTTTTATTTTGTCTCATCTCTTTATTTTTGTAAAATATAGCTTAATTGTGTATTATAAAGGAAAGAGAAATATTTTCCATTTATATGCGAGTAAATATTGGTGTAACTCAGGTGGGTAAAAATGTTCATGTAATAACATATCTTTTTAACAATATTTGATACATCGTGGTTGATTGAAAATGATTTTTTTAAAAATATTTTCTCATTTATAATTTTTCAATGGTTGATATATTTGGGATTTCATATCTCAATTTTTACATTTATGTGTACAAACATTGGCCATGAGGATTATTATTTCATTATTTAAATAATTTTTATACTTATTTAAACATTGTTGGTTCTGGTTTTGGCAGATGAATTTATTACTTAACATAATTTTTAATTATTGAGCATTTATTTCTTGATCCATGCTTTTTATTTTCCTTCGTCGCTGTTTGAAAATGGATGCATATAAGCGCTTTTAAAATATCAATATTACTAGATGGAAATATTTATTTTAAAAAAGGTCATTTGTCTAATGTGTATGCGAGATAAAAGGAGCGAAATATGTCTTTGAACTAATGGATATCTTACTGAACAGAAAAGCCGCAAGAAGTTGCAATAAGGCTCTGGTTATACTTCCTTTGTTTTACTATGAACTTACGCGGTAGGAGACTGAGTGATAACCGCAAGAGTCAAATTCGGGGTATGATTTCGCATACAAATACATATAAATTATTTTTAGTTGAGCCGGAGACGGTAGAAACTAATAATTTAGAAAGAAATATATTTAATAAAATATTGGATAATACAAATGCTAAACCACAAACTGAAATTTTGATGTAGAAAGTTTCATAAAATCTAACAAATTAGTTTGCCGGTCAAAGATTTTTTTCCCCGCAAAATTTTCTCGTAGTGTTGTTGGGGGGAAAAAAACCACTCTTCGTTGGAGTCTAAAATTCGTAACCTTTTTTTCAATTAAACTGGGTCCTTTTGTCGAATTCCCAATCATTCAAACTTTTGATTCAAATGGCTCCAAAGAATTTAGTTTTTCAATGTCTTGCTTATTGCTCATGCATTTCTATGAGCTTTTCGATTGTCAGCCCCTGAATGTGGGAATCCAACAGTTCTTGAACGTCATTTCTATCTGCTTCCAAATTTACTTTCCTGGCAAGATCGATAACTTCTTTAACCGCATTACCTATTTCATCAGGCTCTAGTACCGATTCCTTGGAGAGAGAAAGAGATTCATCCCCCCCCCCCCAAGAACAAACAAAAGTGCTCAAGCAAAAGACGAATCAACGAGATTTGAAAATCGCGTAACTCGAATTCGCGTAAATCGAAGCATTACTGTATATCCATTCATAAAACCAATGGGTGTATTTTGAAAAGTATTTTTTACTAAGAGATCACCAATTGGGGGGGGGGCTTATTCTTTAATATTCAGGGAATAAAAGTAAAAGTACTTTATCGCGTATCGGACTTATAGCCGTGGTAGCCTAGTGGTCGAGTTCCCGGACTCGTGGCTGACTTGTCATGAATTCGAGCTTAGTACCACTGAAAACCCTCCGTGTAGAGGGGGCCAATGCCCGTTAAATGTGTCGAGGCTCAAGGTATTCCTGTTGATGTGGTGTGGAAATTAGAAGGGAGGGGTTGCAGCTCAGGTGGTTAAAAATTACGAGGTCCGTCCTCACTCAGCTTAAAAGTGTGACGTTAATATGACTCTCTCTCACGCATATCAGACAAGCTTAGTAAAACATTGCACTAGATATTCTTTTTCTCCTATCCTCTAATTTTTGGCAACTCTTTGGAACACAATTTTATGATTTTATCAACATGCAGCTCATAGCATAAATTCTAAATATTTTTATAATTTATTATAAGTTCTTGAAGATTCTTCTTTACTTAAATTTTTCTTAGTTTTGCATACTTTTTATACTTAATTTTATTAATTTTCAGATTATCTGAACATGAGATATAAGGGGTGGCATTCATGAAGGATGAGGGTTCATCTATATTTCATTTTTATTATTTGTTCAAGCATACAGTCTTTTGATAGTAAATGCCTCCATGATCAAGGTAATGTAAATCTCTAGTGATTATGATTATAGCTTATTTTTAACTTTTTTTAAAATTGATGAAAATTACATTTTATATTTATAGAGGGAGAAATCACTAGACATTTTTATGTTGAAGAATATGATTTACCTCTAAGAATTGAAGTAAGCACCAGGACATCGCATTTATTGGTGTCAAATATATTAAAAATTCTTTTAAATGAAGTTATTGGGTATCCACATGTTTACCTTATTCCCCAAGATGAGGCCATTGGAGACAACGTAAATGAGACTCTGCGAAAAATATCTACATGTTTCCCTTCAAAGTAAGTTTGAATTTATTGTAGTGTTTATAAGATACTTTGAATGTAGTAATATTTATGATACTTCATTTTATAAAAAAAGTAACTTCTGCATTTTGGATGGTACTAATAAGTAGCTTCTCTTTTTGAAAATAATATATGGGGTGTTTCCGAATCTGACCGACAATTTCAGAGGGATGATAATAGGAAGCCTGGGGCCGACAAATCAACATAGAGCATGGGGTCCCAAACCGCGTTTAGTCGGGGAGTAATACGCAAAAACAATTATGAAGGGTGTGATGTCGAGTGGAATGAAAAGGAGCAGTAAGAGCAAAAAGATGCATTTTAGACGTAAAGCATGTTTACAATACGAACAAAGCACGACGTCAGAAATGCAACAAGTGATTGTCGCAGGAATTTTTAGAAGCTGCGGCCGTAGCATAGGTTAAAGTACAGCCGACACCGAGGGACAAAGGATTGTCGGATACGTTCGAACAAATCCAGTTGCATTTCTGACGTCGAGCTGTGATGCATCGTTCGTATTGTAAACATCCTTTACGTCTAATAAATTTATTCCTTTCTTCTTATTGCGCCTTTTCATTTCACTATACATCACACCCTTTAACTGTTTTTGCGAATTACTCCGACTAAACACAGTTTCCATCCCTCTGTTGATTTGTTGTCCACAGACTGCCTACTGTCACCTCTCTGAATTTGTCGGTTGAATTCGGCAACACCCTGTATAATTGTATTGTCTTAAGGTAAAATCATTTTTAAGATTCGGAAAAGGAATTCAACTCTTATTTATAAATGATGAAACAAAGACTAGTTCTTTTACAATATATTCTAGACCACTTTAGAAAAATCTTTCATAAAAAGATTTAAAATTATCTGTGTTAACTCTTGAAGAGGTGTAGGAAAAGTAGCAATACTGGAATATGTGTAGTTAGATGCTATCCTTCTACTCTTCCAAGTTCTAAAGATGTTTTTCTGCAACTTCTTAATTTTAGCCATCATTCGAAGTGTTTACATTTGCTGATTTCTTAAATATTTTACCGTATATTTTTCCTTTCTTGAAAGATTTAAAAACTGATTTTCTATTGAAAATCGTTGCAGTAACTACTTATGATTTAAAATTATTGGAATAAAAGAGAATTCAAGCATAAATGGGTCGAGAAACACGCGTAGTTTTTCATGAATGCAGTTTTCAGCGCCTAATAAATGTTTGTAGAAATATATTGAGTATGAAAATACAAAATTAAATTTGTTCCCCAGTGTAATTCCTTATCAATTATTTTTGTATTTTAGGAAATTCACCAGCATAATTTATAAAAGATATTCGCACACCCAATGAGATTCAGTGAAAATCGCTTCACACAAAACTAAGGGGACAGAAATATTTTTTCGTGTTAAAAGAATTCTTAAAGATACATCAAAAAATCTTTTAAAAATTGTGTAATCAACAAAATTAAGCATATTAGAGTAGATTTTATTTACATTGATATGTTCAAATAATTCCGTAATTTGCTCTTTTTTTAATTATTGTTGATCATGTAGAGTTAGCAAAACCAAAATCATTAGATTTCCATTTTCATCTTCTGTTTATAACCAACAGCCTTAAGAAGCTCTATCTTCATTTTAAGCGCAATAGCAGTTTGCTTTCCCCCTGAGCTCTTTGCCATTTCTTATACGAATAATATGATTTTGCTTACTGGTTCCAATCTTTTATTCAATACATATTTTCCGTCATCTGAAAAGGCTGAAATTCTAAGAGAATTTTGATTAATCCTTTTAGCTTGCAATGACTTTCTGTACTTGATAGTGGGAGCTCGGTGGTCTAGTGGTTATGGTCATGAAGTGGCTGGCGCGTCGCAAGTCCTGGTGCTACCAAAAAACCGTGTGGAGAGATTTGATGCTCGTTAAATCTGTCGAACTCGATCCTCTCGTTGGCGGGAGGTAATTTTGAGAGGGGGGTACTAGCTCGGGTCACTTGATCGAAGCTCAAAATTTCGAGGCTCGTCGCCAGCCCTCGTGTTGATTTATTGTGCGACGTTTATATAACTCTGTGCTTAACAGGTGAATCTTTCTGACGAATTTTGTCGTTTGTCCCTGGTTTACAAAAACAATTTCATTTTAAGATGAATATACGCATTGTGTATAATATATTTATCCTAGGTCTTATAAAAGCCCTTTAATTCACATCTACATATACTCGGATACTGTACAATGAATGGATAAAAAATATTCTACTTGTTAACATTTGTTTTTTACTTAAAATATTGTTAAACATAAATAAGCATTTTAGTTTTATATCTCTTACTGAAAAGGGGATTGGCATTATTTAAACGCAGTATGAGTACAGTACATTTTCATAATTCAATATATTTTTGTCTACAGTTGGAAATAACGGTTAATGCGTTGATTATATTTTCTTACTCAATGTAAACAACACAGAAGTTTTTAAAATGTACGATTAATTTAGCATTTTATTTTGAAAATTGTTAACATTTGTGAAATTGGCTTGCAACTTTATACTTTTCATTCAATGATTCAATTATTTTTGCTATTGAGTGTCGTTTTCTCTTGGGATTTATTTTCTTTTTATCTTTCTTCTATTTAAATCCACGTAATAATAGTAATTTTAAGTTAGTTTCCTAAATCTCATTATTTTAAAAACTGGAATGTATTGTACAGGAAAACATGTATAAATCTATTTTGATAAAACTGATAATTTTTAGCGCCTTTGTGATGCATAGGAAATGGTTATATCTATATAAGCATGAACTTGGAACATCCAACAGCAAGTTCAGTTAAGGCGCAATAGATTACAAGAGGAGACAATTTCTTAAGAAATTATATTTTAAGAAAGTATTACTATATCCTACAAAGTGAATACTGTTCTTAACACTTTTAGCATATTGTCACAAACTGATACGCTTTGAACAGCCAAACGGTTAGAGCACTGCACTACCATGCAAGCGGCTCGGGTTCGAGCCTTCCAGATACTTGTTTGCTAAATTTAATTATGAACTTCATTATTTATTATTATAGACATTTACAAATTATGTAAATTGAATTTTATGTTAATCTTTCCCCTGGTGGTTATTCTAGAACTCTCCACCAGCTTTATAAAAGTACTACAGCTGGATCGGTCTTCGGTTGTGGTGCTGCCCGTGTAAGACACTACGACAAAATAAATCTTGTGTTGGGTAACATCGCCTTGTTCCTTTCTACGTGACAATATCACTACTTCATATGTATTATATACTGCTGACCATTATCGCCACTTACCTGGACTCTACAGCATAAAGACGTGTGGCAGCAGTGGTTGGACTACCGTAAAACTAGATACAGGAGTGACGTCACGTCAGTGTTTCAGACGAGTGCCGGTTCTGTATGCAGCATCATGACGGAAGTATTCTTGTCTAAAGGCACCTAGGGAAATGCACATGCCCTGCTTACGTTTAGTATTGCTATAAGAATCAGCCCTTTATGTGTTGGTATGGGAAGCTTTTGGGTACATGACACGAACATTTCTTGTTCGCGTCGTCGAATCGTCGTAATCTGAAGAGCATTGCATTTTTTAGATTTTAAAGCCGGTGGCTGTGTCCTAGCCTTGAGGCCTTCGAAACGTCATCTTTCAACAAGATAACACAACCGCATGATACCCGTTATATCCCGACCTACTTCGACTTAGAAAGTCGTTGACTGTTTCCCTGGCCAGAACGTTCTACAGATTACTCACCTGTTGAAAACACCTGGTCATGAATTGCTGATAGACTGGATCACCACCGGCTCTCTAAACACAACATTGAAGGAAGTGTGAGATAGACTTGAAGTAGTATGGAATGAGATTTGTCTGTACCTCTTTATCAAAGTCCAGTTCAACTCTATGCCTAACCAGGTTTGAGCCATTTTAGCTGCCGGATGCGGCTGCTGTGTGTACAAATGGCGGATTTTGTATACCTCCAAACTGTCAACAAATTTAATCGTATTTTCATCTGACTGTGCAGTATATGTACAGTAAGAAAATTTGTTACTTACGTTGTTTTTTTTTGGTGTTGCATTTTAATGGCCAAAAGTGTATAAAACACGGTACTTTTTTAATCTTCTTTGGCGTGACAACCTTGAATGGGCCGTGGCCTTCCTCAAAATTCCATTCTTGTCCTTGGTTAAGGTTAATAAGTGACTAAGAATAGATTGCAAGATTTTTTCCAGACAAATAGCCTTCGTGCAGCCTTATAGTGCGACGTTAATATAACCGTCTCTCATTTCCTATTAAGGATGGCTATGAAAGAAACTCATCGTTCGCACCAGGAAATGGGGTTAACAAAATCTCACTGATTGTTACCATTCAACAAATCATTAACTAGATTTTAATACTATTTCCAAATTTACAATATTTAAGAACCAATATTTACTTAGAACAATTACATATTAGATATTTGTTTCATCTATCCTTTTCTTATCAGGTAAAACATTCGTATTTTTTAAACAAGTGCAGAACGGGCTTTTCAAAAATTCCTGAAAATCCGTAAAAATTCTTCTAACTATGCTCTAATGCGAAAATATCAATTATAAATGCTTTCTGTAAGCTGTAGATTATTAATCATTTATTAATTGGGTTGCTTCTTCAGATTCCTTTTGTCTTAAGTTTTTTTAATTTTATATTTGATGCTAAGTAATTCAAATTTTTCATAAAATGCAGAGTTAATGAAATTCCTAATATTCAATTGATTAGTGAAATTATAATTTGTATGTTTATATTCATTTATAATATAAAATCTTTATTTCTATTTAAGTAACTGTTCAGATGTTGATGTATATGGACCAGAGGTTATGATAAATGTTGAAGTGTGGCTGGTTCCTGGTTTCAACTTAGAAAGATGGGTTGCTACAAATCGGATTGAAGTATTAGGTCCACTTGGTCCAATTGGAAGGTTTGTGTATATTAAAACTGTAAATAAATTTTTTTAAATCAAAATATGTTTCATTTTTTTAACATTTTGTATTATTGAAATTAAGCATTTCATGTGCATATATATATCTCTGATGTCTCTATAATTATATAAAATATTAAATTACTTTCAAATATTTTTCTTTGTTTGAAAATACTAAATTACCCTTAAAGAAATTTTTGTACCTCTTTTAAAAAATGAAATTCATAAGGAATGTGTATTAGTTATAAGTTTTTCAGTTTGGTTATTACCTCTGATTAAAAATCCCGTCATGAATCTGCGTGTTTTAGTTCAAATTATTCCACGAGAAACCGATTCAGAAACAAGATTTATAATCTAAATATTTAGAATATTTTTACAGGAAGAATATGCTGAAACAGCTTAATCAAACTGAGTTATTAAAAAATGATACGATTCATATTTAATATGGTTAAAAAAATTTTATGTGTATCAGAATTCAGTTTTCATTAATAATTTAAGAATTTTATCGAAAATAATTTGATATTATTAAACTATTAATATATATATGCACATACAGGGTGTCCCAAAACGATCGCATAAACTCTGCACAGCTAAATTCCTCGTTCGGAGTACATAAAAACTGCCCAAAGAAGCGTTCCTGTACGATACATAGATTACGAGAAAATATGAAAAACAAAGTCTGACGTCACTTCCGGTGCAAGAAAAAAATACTTTATTGAACATATTAACAGCAGTATATGCACAATTTAAGGCAGATATTCAAAATGTCCACCGTGCGTGTCGAGGCAGGCTTGAGCACGCCATGGAATGGCTGTCATCACACGTCGCAGCATCGTGGAGTCCACCGAAGTACAAGCAGCATGCAGACGAGCAACTAAGTCCATTTGTGTTGTCACTACGTCTCTATACACCAGTTCCTTGAGATGGCATGTCGCAGTAGTCACAAGGCATGGCGCAAGTACATGTCGCAGTAGTCACGAACGGAATACATGGCCACCATACGAAGACTACCGGTAGCTGACGGTTGGTCTGTGGGCATACGGGCTACATTGCAGCCCTCTATCCCATATCTGGTGATCTAAGATGTGGAATCGGCGATGGTGGGGTTTCTACTTCTGCGGTGGTGCATGCTGATAGGTGGAGCGGAAATATGGGCGTGTCTATGGAAGGAAGTTGCTTGATGTTTCATGGATACTTTGCATGGGAGAGAGCTCAGAGGCTGATCTCTGATTGGATGCTGGAGGGTGAGGAAAATGACTCCGATTTGCTGCCCTGGGGTCTCAGAAAGTTTAATGCGAAAAAGTGGGAGTAGCTTGTCCAGTTTGCGAGTTAAAGTTAAACATTAAAAAGTAGAGTACAAAAATATTAAATAAAGATAAAGATACAAATTAAAAATATTTAGAAGGTATGAAATATTGAGTTATTGCAAGGATATGCGATGCTAGGGAGGATTGTAAGAGTCTAAGAGAATTCTCCTAGGCCTTTTGGTTTTGTCCTGAGCATCGTAGGATTTTAGATTAAGCATATTACTGTTGTTGGTGTCTTGGAGAGAGTTAAAGAAGTTAATTGCTATTTTTTGGATATGCTGCTTGAAGCTATTGATTTTAAGAGCATTTCTAAGGTGATCATTACGCATGTACCTTGTTGCTTTGGTAATCTTGCGAATGTAGCATAGTTTTTTGAACAGTATCTAATATTTTAATGTTAGTATTTGCAGCATATCCCCAAACTGGACAAGCGTAGGCTATGATGGGATGCATAACGGCTGTATAGAGAAGCACTTTGTTTTCTATACTTAAATGAGAGTTCCGAGAAATTATGGGGAAAAGTTTAAATATTATTCTTCGGAACTTAGACTACCGGTAGCTGCAAAATGCAGCCTTTTAAATACCAGCTTAACGTCATTCCACGGCGCGCGCATGCATGACGCGACATGCGCGACGAACGTTTTAAACATTATCGTCTGGAAAGATATGCAAATACTGTTGTTGATATGTCCAATAAAGTGTTTTTTCTTGCACCGCAAGTGACGTCAGACTTCGTTTTTCGTATTTTTCTCGTAAACAATGGATCGTACAGGAATGCTTCTTTGGGCAGTTTTTATGTACTTCCTACGAGGAATCTAGCTGTGCAGAGTTTATGCGGTCGTTTTGGGACACCCTGTAATATATATATATATATATATATATAGGAAAGTTATTTCAATCGGGGCTATAAAGTATTTTATAGTAAGAGAGACTTAAGTGCGCATACTTTTTTAAGCTTTCATGTGGATTGTTTTATGTGTTAATTCGTATAACAACGTAAGCTGAAAACGTTTAACAAAATTCTCTGCAAGATTCTGCATTGCTTTATAACTAATATACAACTTTGTCAAATTTTAACTGCTGGTCACTTACATTTTTCTTGGAAAAAATAATAAAGTTCCATAACATTATTCAATTTATCGAAAAGTTCAATTTGTAAAAGTGTTTTTGATGTATTTACATCTTGCATCGTTCTTATTTTTCAGATAGGATATTACATTGTGTGAATTAATAAATCCATTCATGTCTGTAGTATCTACATTTTAAAATAATTTGAAAACACGTCAAATTATAATGAGAAATAAGTTATTGAAATGGATTTTTTTTTACATTATAAAATAAAAAAGAACTTCAATAGAAAAAAATGAACATAATATTTTATTTTACTAATTCATGCATGTGAGTCTGTGTGATTTCTTTTTAAATTTAGAGGCAATTAATTCTAGATCAAACTTTTTAATGTGCTATTTTATTAACTACATTAAATATTGTAATGTTTTGAGCTCAATATGCTTTTTTCCAGTTATTTGATAGTTATCAATATTTTGTAATTCGTTTGGTGAAATTCAGTGTATTCTGAAGACATAATTGGAATATATCATAACATTTTAAACTAGTGAGACTTTCAAATGCCACTTGAACTTTAATATTATCTAAATTTGCTATAAAATTGATAAGTTTCAAAATTTTCTTTAAAAATCTGCTAAAATAATTAAATTAGCTATTAATTATATGTATTCTCTATTTTACAAATGTGAGATTAGATCCTTTTCAGTGTGGCAGTTTCTCTGCTATATGGAAAAAATATTTGAAAAGGATGGAGATGCTTTTGAAAGAACACTTGAGAGAAATTGTTTCACTTAATTGCATAATACATATAATGTAAAGAAGAGTTTCATTGATAGATTGTTCTAAAGTTTTTGATCAAGTCGAAATAAGCAGCGTATGAGCTTGTATTCAGAAATGTCAACCTTTATGATAGTCTAAATACACATCTTTTTTTTATTGAATAATCACTTAAGATAATTATTTTGCTGCGAACAGTATTAGCTCTTTTAACTGT
Organism: Trichonephila clavata; assembly: GCA_019973975.1. Taxonomy (NCBI): domain Eukaryota; kingdom Metazoa; phylum Arthropoda; class Arachnida; order Araneae; family Nephilidae; genus Trichonephila; species Trichonephila clavata. The sequence goes on from BMAO01005971.1 coordinate 39,083, forward strand.
TCAAATTCTTCTCAATTTCAAGTGTGTCAAATATAATCACTCTTCTGGGTCGTTTTCACAATGATCAACATATTCTACGCTTACTAAATTTTGGAGTACTTGTACATTTGAAATCACGCTTTGTATTTGAAAAATGATGGTCGTTAAAAACTTTATTAAAAAAAAGGACCATCTAGCAAGATATGTGTATACAAGTATATTTTATAATGCAAGTCGCATTTACTCAATGTCTATTGTGTATGGAAAGTTAGAGATCAGGGAAAAAAGTTTAAATATTAATATCTACAAGAAATTAATTTGGGCTTCGAATATAGCAAGACTTGTATGTGATAATATTAACTACCTACCTTTTCAGGTGGATTGTGGAAAAATTTATCTGGAAAAACTCTGCGGTAATTAATGTGCTAACAAGTCTGGGGACCTCTTTCTTGAACGTTTAAAATTATGCCAAAATGTCCGCCATCAATATTCATTACTAATAAAAGTAGTGTAATGTTAATTCCAGCCAATTCAGAATGACTGAAAATCCTGTTTTACTCAAATAATTGCTTATATTTAGAAAAACATAAGTATATATAAATTTATATGCAATGGGTTTCTTATTAAATGTTGAAATTTGTTTTCCTAAATACCGTAGCAGTCGTCAAGGCAGTTCTTAATTCCGCAAGACAAAATGTTCACTCTTTCATGTATAGTGAAATTTCTTAGTCTTATTTAACTCATTTTGTTTATTAGCAATAGATAAACTCAGCTTATAATAAGAAAGGCAAATAAACGGTTATGAGTGGTCGATGAGCTTAAGACCAGATTCTATCAAATTTCTATGTCTAATAATGGGATTTTGCTACTTGTTGAATCCACGAGGTCCTACAAAATTTTACATGTAGTTTCATGGCTTAGAAATTTCCAATTCAGGGTAAAGCATGTACTGTCCTAAAGGACGGTAGTACCCTGATTGTTAAGAGTAACGGGATCGTAACTGAACGTAAGTGGGTTCGGGTCTCTCCTTTTGAATACTGTCGTAAGATGGGAATGATTTTTTAGTGGTTAAAATTCCATTCCCGAGTTCGCATCCCACTCGCCTACATTTTATGCATTGATATCGGGTAGAAGTTAAATGTATTGAGAGAGTTGCCAGTTCAGGATCCCTCCCCCCTCTTCGCTTAGTTATAGCTCAGAGCTCCTAAGTTCTTCGCCAAAGCCCCACGTTTTACTTCGAGTGCGAAGTTAAAGGTACCTCTTTAATATTTTAACAAATGTTGGGTGCAATTTAGCCAAATGGGGCTCTTTCTTTATAAACCCACTTACACACGTGCGACGTTACTGAACAATCAACCACAATGTTGCTTATGCATCACCTGACTATAAATCAGAATTAAGGTGTACATAATTGAAAGCCCCTCTAGCACATCTTTAATCCCAAAATATCATATCATATATTGGAAGTATATGAAAGTAAAACTATCCGGGATTTACGAGGAGAAAAAGTTTGATTTTAGCCATTTTCTGAAACATTATACTATGTACTCCGATTTATCAAGATAAAATTCATTACATTTAAGCCCTATTTAATAGAATGTTACTATTTTGTGGCTGCAGTAGCCGTGTAGCCAGTGTGTCAGGAGTTTGAGTTTTGGTGCGACTGAAGATCCACCAACTAGGATGTCACTTTAAATCTGCCGTGGCTCAAAGCTCTCCCTTTGGTGTGATGTGGAAGTTTGGAGAGGTGGTACCAGCTCAGATGTCATCCTCGTCACGACCATGACTAAAATGACGATGTTAGTCATCCATAGCCTTCATGTTGCTTTAGGTGTGACGTGAATAAACACTTAGTCGCTATAACCTTTTCATTAGGAAACTTATTATACTGTATTTTAAATATATTTACACATACTTTCCAATAAATTAAGATTTAATATTTATTTTCTTCTATTTTATTTAGTATAAATTCTTATAGATCTGAAATTGAGATGTGTCTTAAATAGTGCTTAAATCTAATTTTTTTTAAAGTTTTGTAAGCGAGAATAAATTTTCAAAATAACTAAATTTTTTTCAAGCTTGATTTAAGTTGACTCTCCCATTTGGCTTAAACCTGGTTACTTTGTTCTAAATATATTAACTTCTATTAGCAGTAAATGAGATCTTACATTTATTTTTAAAAATTTGGAAAGACTTATCTAGTTAATATAACTCATCGGCAAGTCTAACTTTTAAATATGTAGTAAGCATGGACAAAATCTGACCCCATAGGGTCTCTATCCTGTGATCCGTCACAATTTAAAATAAAAGTTATTGAATTTAATTTCAATGTTTATATTTTAAAAAAAATCATTTACTGGCGCCTTTTTTTTGCGTAAGTAAGAATTTCCATTAAAACTTAAATATTTTTTGCTGGTGGAAAACAAAATTTCTATAGAAATTATTTTAAAAATTTCTGTATGTGCAAGAAATGAGACTCCTTAATAAATATATGTACAATAATTGAATTATATTTGTTTTCATATCTAAATTCTAAAAAGAAACAGTACTTTTTTAAAGTACTTTTATTTTCCTATTAGAAGTTATAACACACAAATCCCTGCAGTTAACAGTTGACCACACTGCTAATAAGTTTCATTCGCTCATTCGAAAACGTGTGCAAACCAATTCGATATCAATTTAAGTTCTCCATTACTATGAATGAATGCATTAATATATGTGTGATTGAAAAAGATCTTTGTATGTGTGCATTAGTTAAGAGATATCAATGAGAGATTATTAAGGATTTAGCATATATGCGATAGCTAAAAGGGAACAACTGGTTCCGATAACTTTTCTGAGTTTCTGGATAGACTTTCAACTTTGAAAGAGTTTCTGGATAGACTTTCAACTTTGAAAGAGTTTCTGGATAGACTTTCAACTTTGAAAGAGTTTCTGGATAGACTTTCAACTTTGAAAGAGTTTCTGGATAGACTTTCAACTTTGAAAGAGTTTCTGGATAGACTTTCAACTTTGAAAGTACCATAGCAAATGTAATATTATGACCGATGAAGCGTAAAGGAATGACTGGGGAAAAATTGATTTATTGGGATCTTTAATGTAAAGTTCTTCTCGATTAAAATACCTCAATCTATTGCATTATACAGCGAGGTATTTTATATAAAAGTGCCTTGGAATATGAAACCTGTGATTGATGTATTCGTGAAGCTGTTAAATATCACTCGATTTCGGTGTTCGCGAGCTCGTGGCCAGCGTTATTTCGGTCGAGTCATGGATACACATTCTGCTACCACTAAAGACCTGTTGCGTAGAAGGGCTGGTACATGTTAAAATTCACGAGGTTTAAAATTCTCCTTATTGTGTGGTATAGAAATTTGGATAGTTGGGTGCCAACTCAGGCAGGCATTCTCATCACTTGACCGAGGCTTACACACACACACACACACGATTACGAATGTCATCTTCAATAACCTTTGTATTGTGCTTTTAACTACGACTTTAGTAATCAATCAATAAACCAATCACTCACGGACTATGATGTTTTCTTAAGCCTATGCATTCTGAATAGATTTGTTTGCATAAAAGTAAGGTAATGCAGTACAAGATGTATCTTTGATAGTTAGGGAGCTGGAAAATGGAATAGCTTCCTTCCATGAGAAATTGTGGTCTGTGGAGTGTGAAACGTTGAAAGATTCAGAATATGACTCTTACACTTAACATTTTTCGCAGATCATTTTGGTCACATGGAACAAATCGAATCATCGGTGATAGCTGGAAGCTTTTAAGTTAAAATTGTTCTACTTGTTAATGAGTTAGTTAAGAACGACTTTCCTCATTTGAAATTAAATTCAATAGCCCCAGTAAATAAAAACAAGCTTAAAAGTTACAAAAGGGGCCTGAGAAAATAATTCAAATGAAGATTTCAACAATTTGGTCCCTTCGAAAAAAAGACTTAAACATGCAGCTTGAATTATTTGAATTACAATCCAATAATCACCTTCGATTAATTTCAGTGTCCCCAAGATTAAAGTAATAAATGTTTTCTCGAAATGAAGTTTCTTATGTCTGATATTTCATGCCCAAAACGTTAGTGCTATGTTTACATCATTTTATGTGAATTGATGTTTTCTACAATGAAACTTCGAAAGAATTGTATTAGAAATTGACTGATAGATAAGCCTTTAGCTTCTCTTCTCAGAATCAGTTCGAATCAGAATATGGAGAACTTTTAGAAATGCAGCCATAGTTTCATTCGTAGAATTAATATTAGAGAGCTTTCAAAGTGGTTTTTTCTTTTATTACTTATAATTTTAATGCTCCACCAAAAATTTGTTTGGATCCACACACCTAAAAGATTTGTCTATTACTCTTCTTTTCTGGGCAGCGTGACTTATAAAAATAACTACATAATAAACTAATGTTCATAAAATTAAACCTGACGTTCAAAACTACCCTTATCAACATAAAATAGTAAAATGCTTTGAGACATCCTACGAATCTAAATTGTATTTCTTGAAAGTACAAGAAAATAGAATTATAAACATCAAATAATATTTTTAACAAGTTTCGATTTTGTAAATTATGCTGAAGAATCATGCAAAGTTATGCTAAGCACTTTTCTAGGAATACGTTTCCGTATGAACTTCATCAGTGCAGTTCTAGCCCTCAAGTTGCATTGAAAAATAGAAGTGCTTCTAGCTATGTTAAGAGTTGTGTTTTCGGCGAAGTGAAATTTAGCCGGACTTAAGCTAAATTTTTAAATATATTGTGCAGTATTACCATATAATTATATATTTTCTAAAACTTTATTCAAACAATATATATAATTTGTGCATATCCAGTCCTTTGTAAGTTTTAGACTATTAAATTTTTGGGTTGTCCTTATTTCAAAAAATGTATCATAATTTCTGTTAAGCCTTTTGATTTTTCTGTTGCTAAACAGATTTTATAATCGATAGGGAAAGAAGCAGACTGTTTTTCTGTTTAAATTTGGCAAATTTTAAACTATTAATTTCGTTTGATAGAAAACATGAAGTATATGGGCTGAGAGATAAATTGCTATTCATTCTTGTTTTTGCATTTCTTTCGTTTATCTTTTTTGTTACTCAAAATTTGATCCGATTACAGGACTGGATGGTATATTGCTGAATACACTGTAAAATACTTTTGGGAATCAAATAATACGGTTATTGACCATTGGAGAGCTTTTACATTGCCTGAAGTAGTAAAATACTTTGAACTCTCTAAAGAAGAATTATTATCTATAACTTTTGGAAACAGATATTGCTTGCATAAAGAATGTGGAGAGGATGGTGTTTACAGACCCAAGATTTGCCAAAAACCAGACGTACAGTGTGCTACCCTTTTAGCTGATTATCCGGGTAAGTGAATAATACTATTGCTATATGCAATTATATAGATGCATGTAAATTTTGGGAAACGCGCTTTACATAAGAGTATAGTTAAAAATATTTCCCACTGTTACTGACAACTGCTGAAAGCACATTTTGCTGAAATTGTATAATTCGCCAAATTCCCATTTAAAGTTGTAGGACGTATTTAATTTTTTTTATTTCGCACTAACTTTTTACGAATTTGTTTCAAAAACATACGCTAAATAGTTTTGCGACTCTTTTGAAACTGTTAGTTAAATCACGCATTAATTCATTTTTCACTATGCAAATTTTCTGCGTTACAAAATAAAGCTTTTTATAAACTGTCCATAATTTATTTTAATTTCTAAATATATTGGATAAATATCTCCTTTGTGAAAATATGCAATTATAATCCGTTAAGTTTATGTACTTCTGAATTCAATTATCTAGAAAATTACAATTTTCCAAAATAAGTTGTTTAAATTAGAAACTTAACAGTATTTTTAAAAACATAATAGCGCCAATGATATAATACACATATCATTGGCGTCTCAATGTCATCAATGGGTGTGCGTATATATGGGTTGTGTGTTTAAGTGAAAATGTACGTGAGCGGATATGAGAACATAAATTACTTTGACAGATTTTTATTGAGTTTATCCCATTAAAAAGGACTAAGGAATCGCTTGTGATTTTTTTTGGTGGAGGTAATTTACAGTTTATAGTGTAACCCCTGTCAAGAGAGTAATCTAATTGTGTGTGGAGGAAATGAAATTTTAATTCTATTGTATAAATTCAGAATTTTTGAATTTATTTTTCTCTAATTGTACAATTTTTGAGAGAACAGTACATCTCGGAAACACTTTAAAATGGTTAGTCCATATTGATAACAGCTAATTGATTTCAAACTACTTACAAAATTAATTTTTAAACCTACTTAAATTCTTTAAATTTATACGATTATATAAGCATTGCTGATGAAGTTGCTATGGTAACAGGCTGCAAAAAAAAAAAAAAAACTTTGGATTATTCACCGAAAAAAGAGAATACCTTCTTTTATTCCAACCCTTTTACCATTTATAAATATTCCTGTTCACTTTTAAACTTCAAATCCCTTTTAGCTGTATTTTTCACGATGTAATATATTTAAAAATTTAAGGCTATGAAATTTGAAATATCTTAAGATACATACTAGGCAAATTCTATTTAGTTTGTTTTAATTATTATATAAAACGTCGCTTGTGTAACAAAATTCTGATTCTTTTTAAGCTTCGAATTTTGAAACTTTGAAAAATGAAATCACAGATTTAGAACTCCTGGTAAACGTTGCCTGGATTGGTGATCAATTGGAAGCAGTGGTGGAAAAACGAACATTGGATAGAAAATATACCCTGTTTTTCCACAGAATGCCAATGGCATTGAGCAGTATTGAAAAATTTACTCACGTTTCCTTTCCAAATTGTGAAGATGTTCCTTATTCTTCATGCGAATTCGAAATAAACCAGCTTGAAAAAGTAAGCTATACATTGAAGATAATTGACCAGCTTAACCATTTATGTTGTTTCTTTGAAAATTAAACGATGGAATTGTATATTCTTTTTTTCACAATCATGATATTTAATCATTAGGAACAAATTTCAAATAACTTAAGTTTTAATCACTTTAAGAAAAAAAAATTTATAAATTAATGTTACTTAAGCAACAAAACTTTTAAATTTTATTCATTATTGAATAGAAATAGTTGTTTAAGGTTTTTTTGATTTTGTAACGTACTAATTATCAATAAATACGATGATCTTTGGTGAAATCTCTATTTTTAATCGTGATTTTCTATCTTTTAAATTACTACCGTAAGACAATTATAATTTTACTTTATTTTTAAATAATCATGTATTTTGAAAATTAAAATCTATTAATTTATCTAAAAATAATGAGTCATTTCTTAAAATTTAATTCAGAATGATTTTTGGAATTATATAATGAATCTTATAAAAGTTTAAATTGAATGAAAAAATTTGTTTCAGCTGAATTTGTTATAATTTTTTGAAAATTTTAAATCTTTTATTAAGTTTGAATATGGGAAAATTGTAATCTAAATACTAAAACGAAAATTTTTCAAATAAGCCGATTCATTAAGTACTAAAACCACTTTGCTCTCTGTAGGGCACTTCGGTAACGCCTTAATTAAAAGTATATAACTAAGCTTTTTTGTTAAATTTAATATCGCGGATTCTGATAGAAAGTGACTGGCTGAGAGTTTATAATACTTTTAATGTTCCGTTTTCTTCGCTTGGTGTTCTACATTGGCTGTAAAAAACGAAAAAAGTCAAACTATATGTCACATGAAAAGCTTTTTTTTAAAAAAGATTTTGCTTTTATAAAAAATTACATTATACAACCATGTATTGCATATAGATTTGTCAAATTGATTTTTTTCTCTTTGCATACTATTAAATAATCTCTTGAATGTGGAATTTTTTTAAAATTATTCTCTGCTGAATATTATGTACTTCAAGTTAAAATTTCCATTATGTGCTTTTGTTTCAGATAGTGTGGTCCAAGATAAAATCGAATGCACCTCATGCTTTTTATGTTCTAAAAGCTCTATCTTTTGATCAGTCTGATTATTTAAAGCTTTTAAAACGCTACATGCTCGGCAAAACTCGAGGTTTTAATGAAGAAGATATAGCCTGTCATTGGATGCGAGAAAATATTTATGTCTGGGATAAATGGATTCCAGTTGATAACAAAAACAAGACCAAGCTATACATTGGAGGAATTTTTCCAATTAGTGGAATTTATTGGAAGCAAGGTGGTGTTATAACAGGTATTTCACAACCTTCCTTTGAATTTTTCTAAGTGTTTTAAAACTGTTTTATTGATTGCTTACTTTATAGATTTTCTAAGTAAAATATCAATATTTTTGAAAATTAAAATTGGTCATAGTCCCCCCCCCCCCTAAATTCGTTGAGATGGAAATTTTATTGTTCGTCAGAACTTGAAAGAAATGAGGTCTAACATATTGCATGCTCAACCTCCCCCTTTTTTTTCTTTTTGCTCATAAAAACTTATTCTATTTTGGGACTAGGTAGCTATCATTTTACCCTCAATTGAAAGAATTTGGTATTAGGTTAGCCATTAGAATTTTTTTCTTCTGTTTATGAAGATTAGCAAAATCTATTACTTTTTTATGATGATCCAATAGGGGAAATTTATTTTTGTTTCTTGCACTCATTCCTCAATACGCTTGAATCTCAAATAAAATAAAAATAGAACAGCTAAACATCCTAGTTCCGAAAATAAAATCTGTTTTACAAGAGACAATATTGCCGGGGAAAAAAACCCATTTCATTGAAATGACGACGGGAAAAAAATCATAAATCTTAAATCTCGGAACAGCGTCAACGCGGAAGCTTTCGAGAAACAGTTCATTAATTTCTTTAATACTGATGTGAATATATTGAAAAATAATGAAAAGCATCCCACATAAACTCCATTTCGTTCTAACGAATGATTCTCAACCACATTCCTGAGTGGGAAGTAGCAAATTGTGAGCTATTACATACTTATATACATGCAAGAAACATTGATACTGGGAACATTACAGTTCTATTCACACACACACACAACCCAGCTTGCATATAAAAAATATTATTTAAAGATAACATCAACCAGAACTGAAGCGTTTTTCGGATATTAAGTATGTTGAGATCAAAAGTGGTGTCTAATAAAGCTATTCGAATACGCATTTTTCTTTTTAACCTCCAATCTACAAATGTGGAAAAATTATTTTCCCTATTGTCAACTCAATAATAGGACGAAAGAAAAAAGTTGTCTGTGAAGACAACTAAAACAATTGATTTGTCATAATTTTATAATGACTGGAACCCAATTTTTTAATAATGTAAAAGAAGAAAATGATATATTTAAAATTGATTTTACTTTCTTAATTATGACTGCGCTAAAAAAGATTAACCTTGCATCCTTTTTGTTCCTCTACATCAAACTTTTTGTCTCGTAGACCCCTTGCCATGTTTTTCGGTTTGGGGGTAGACACTTGCTTACCTAATATAGAATTTTTGCAAATTTATCAACTTAAATGTCTTTTTGACAGCTGGCATAGAGCTACTTTAAAAGATTTAAATTTCTAACTGGAGTGAAGTATACTGTTTAAAATTTAAGAAACACACATGTTAAATTAAGATTTAATTAACACTTAAAATAACTTATCAAAAAGCAAATTCCCCTCAGGGGTCTCACCTTCTTTAGGTGAGTACGGGTGTCACAATCCCGAGGCGCCCTAGTGATCTTTTCCTTTTCCCACGGGGTTTACTGTCTTTGGTAAACATGGGCTTCACGAACCCGGGGTACCCTAGTGATCCTTCTCTATTTTCGACCCTCTTTCTTGTCATTCAATTCATTCTTTCTTTCTCTTCCCGTCTAGATCACAGATATTAAAACAAATGTTTGGCGCAGTATACCCGAAATCGGCTCTTGCGCCAATAAACCCCAAAATCACTCACTCAAAAAGCAAATTTTTATAATAGGGGGGATAAATCTGGTACTTAAGTCTCAAATTTTGCACATCTGGTATCAATCTTGTTAGGTTTAACCCTAAATCTCCTCGTTTAGTAGTGTCCAGCCTTTACTTTCTTTTTTTTTTATTTTGGAGGTTGGCAACCGTGATGAAACTTCTTCGCACGAGGAATAATTCCTAGTTCGGGATAAATAACAGGTACGTCTGTTGAAAGCCAAAATTGCCGACATTCGTTTCGAAACTTTACTTTTATATATATATATATATATTTATATAAAATTAGTCGAAGCATTCTCAAACCTAATTTTAAAATCTGAATAAAGGGCATTTAAATGTTGAATGTAGGTAAGACGTCATTTTCCTGGCACACTGTCTGTGTGGCTACTTGAGAAACTGAGAAATTCAGGACGTCCAATATTATGTTCATAATAACAGGGTTTGTTGCCAAAATAACTCACGTTATTTAAAGTGCGACGTTAGTTACAAATCAAATACAACAGTTTTAGTTAAAATTACTAATATTATATAGTATTTTGCATTCCCTGCCCTCCCCAAACTCCACAATTGTGTACATCACTGTTTTCTTTACTGAACAATTTAAAAGTAGTTGTTGAAATAAATGATTTCTCTTGGGCAATTGGGTCACTACCCCATCTATGTTTTTTAATTATTAGTTTCAAATAAACGTATTGTTTTAATATAGAAAAGCCTTTTTTTCGCATTCTGTTTTATCAAGAATACAATGGGTTGCAAGCGACTTCGAAAAAGTATGAATTACTTAAGAAAGTAACATTTTAACAACTTCATAATTAGGAATTAAATTGTCAGCTTGCAAGAGCAAAATTTTTTTGTAAATAAATAGTTATTCAATCCCTTACTTCTGTTTTGATGACTTGTACTAAATTTGTTTAATATTTTTCTTCAAATTTTGAAAATTTTAAACTTTGTTTTGTTCTTAACAGCTGCAAAGATGGCTGCAAAGGCTATAAATGAAAATGACACCTTGTTAGCAAACTATAATCTAACTATATTAGAAAGAGATGGTCATTGTGCTGCAGATGCAGTGATGAATAGTTTTATCCACTATGTGACAAATGAAACTTACAAAACAATGGTTGGTATTTTAGGTAAGAGAACTCTTATTCTTGTAATATATGTATATATGTCTTTATTTACACAAAGTATTTTAATGAGCAAGATCATTCATATAATATTAACTTATGTTTTTTTTTAAGTATTCAAACACTTTGCACAGAGTATACGGATAAATACTGTCCAACCAATTACTAATTTAACTATAAAAGTTTTTTTTACTTGTAAATATTCAGTTTCCGCAGTTCGGGAAACTTATGTTCCATAAATAAAATGGTTAAACTTGTTTTTAATACATACCTTCTCTCCTTCGCAATTTTAAATATTGTTTGTAAACATTTGGTGGTCAGCTTTCATTTATATTGATCAATGAAAATTCGCTTAAAGCTGAATCGTTAAGCTTTTGTGCTGTAATCATGCATACTTTAAAATGAAAAAAAAATTTACGTGGGTTTAATAGATGTGAAATAACTTTATAGTGTGTAGACTCCTGAATGTGCTATTGGACCTTAACTTTTCGTTCCGTCGTTGTACTCCATATTTGCATAAAGTTATTGTAGTACATTATACCTTCCCAATTGAAATCTTAATAGATATTGACTCTGTGTATTTTATAGTTGGTGTAATAAATCTTAACATTATCTCTGCCATATTAAACGCTACGATGTGTTATTCGAGGAAAGTTTTTAAAGTAAGGTCCGTTTGTTTTTTAAAAAATAGCAATATTTTGTTTAAAAAATGCCTTTATTTTAGGATTGTACATACTTTTGTCTATTTTTCTACATAGTTGCCGAGTTTATAAATGCACTTGTCATACCTTAGAACTAAGTTTTGAAAATCCTCTTCAAAGAAGTCTGCCGCCAGGTCGGACAGCCAAGAGTTCAAGGCCGCTTTCACTTCTTCGTTGTCACTGAAGCACTTCCCACCAAGACTGTGTTTGTGGTACCAGAAATGGTGGAAAGTATTAGAGGAACAGGGTCGGAGCTGTATGGTGCATGGTCTAAAACCTCCCAGTCAAAAGATTCGATTACGTCCCGAGTCGTTCGAAGCCTTGTGTTATCGTGGAGGAGCAAAACACCTTTTGACAGCATGCCACACCTTTAAGAAGTGAAAGTGGCCGTGAACTCTTGGCTGTCTGACCCGGTGGCAGACTTCTTTGAAAAGGATTTTCAAAACTTTGTTCTAAGGTATGACAAGTGCATTAATAAACTCGGCAAATATGAAGAAAAATAGGCAAATGTATTTACAATCCTAAAATAAAGGTTTTTTGAAACAAAATATTGTTATTTTTTAAAAAACAAATGGACCTTACTTAAAAAATAGCCCTCGTATTTAAAACTTTTAATAACTATTTCCATTGTTTCATTTATCAGGTTGTCATATTGTTTAAATGTCAATGATCTAGACATATTCTCGGTATTTTATTTTTATTCAAACTTCATTTCGAGTTTATAATTCCTTAAATTGTTTTTAAAGGGATTTATTAACCTCACCAAATGGATAGAATTATAATTTTTTTTTTTCAAATTCAATCTATTTCCTAACAAATGAAACGTGAGAATTTTTTTATCCTAAATAAAAAATATTAATATATTATGAAACAAAATCAGTGTTTTCTACTAATGTATGAATTTGCTTAGAATTTTTCAAAGTACTTCTAGATATTAAAATTTCGATATTTTTCTAAAAACTATGTGTAAACGGGCAATGTAACTTTTAAACGAACTTCAAGTCCTTGCAAGAAATTAGAAAAGCATCACTAATTTACATTTAAATTTAATGTTTATTTCTAGGGGTTTATTTCAAAGCTACAAGTTATTGCTTTTCTGGGTTTAAAAGAAAACTATTTGTTAATATTTTGTTTGAATATTATAGACTTATTTGAATAAGTAACCATTAAAGGAAATATTTTTTGGTTAAATATATCATAATAATTTATATTCCAGGTCCTGCATGCTCAGATACTGTGGAGCCTATAGCTGGGGTGGCAAAACACTTTAATACTATTATACTAAGCTACAGCGCTGAAGGAGCTTTATTTAGTAATCGAGACAAATATCCATATTTTTTTCGAACAATTCCCGAGAATAATCAGTTTCGGTAAGAAGGTATTAAATGTGAATGTGTAGATTTTTATGATCAAAATGTACATAAAAACAATAATCTTTTCTTTTCCTAGGTATGTGTACATGAAATTATTTAAAAAACTAGGGTATCAAAGAGTAGCTGCTTTAACTGAAGATGGTCAAAAGTATCCTGAATATTTATCTTATTTACAGGATTCGATGGAAAGTAATGGAATGACTTTTTTAGTAAACAGAAAATTTCCTAGAGATAGAGATAATCTTGATATGCGACCATATTTAAAAGATTTGAAAGATAAAGGAGCAAAAATAATTATTGGTGATTTCTTCGATTATGCAGCTAGATCTGTTATGTGTGCTGCTTATAAAATGGTATGTATTTATATATACACTGCCCTCCAAAAGTTAAGGTACAATCTGTTTAATGTGTCTAATTTAAAAATGAATGTAGACATAGAAACAAGAAATTTGGAGGTAAATGTGCACCAAATAGTTTCTTTTTGAATGCAACACATAGATTAGCATAAGTTGTACACAAACATACTTTACAACAAAAATCAGCACTGTTGAAATAAAAATTCTTTATTGGAGGAAGCAAAATATCACAGACTTATGAGGAAAGATTTTTTGGAAACATTACGAAATTGGGCTACAATAAGAAATATGTCCACGGCATCTCCATGCTACCAATTTATCTAATACCAAAATGGGAAGCGAAGATCTCAATTATAAAGAAACTCTTGTTCTCTTGCTCATGTAAGACCCTTGGAGTAAAACTTAAAGCACCAACGTGTCTACCATGGTTGCTCCAAATATGCTTTATCGGAAACAAGTCTGAAGATTGATGTCGCTATTCCATTCGTTCCAAACTATGGTCCTGAAGATAATCTTCAACAAGCACAGCTCGATGATATTTCTCATTATCCCCCAGCAGAATGAATTCATTACCAATAACAGTGGTGTATGGGTGAATATATCGATGAATATATCGATCAAGAATCTCCCCCCCCCCCGATATTTCATTCAAGTCAGAATTCCTCCATTAATCATATACAAGTCAGTGTGATCTTCCCCCTGAGGTGAGTTCTCCGCCCAATCCATGATTCTACCATCTCTATAATTGTCTTTCAACATTATTGGATTGGTTGTATCTAGTGCGTTGTTCCCTCCAGATCAGCAGACTCCCTGAATCACTCTTCAGTATAAACCCGGACTCTTCTGTGAAAAATATAGAAATCCACTATTGTCTGGCCCAAAAAACGTGTAACTTTGCCCAATGTAAAGAGGCACATCTCTATCGATGGCTTGGAGGAAATCATAAAACTGGTCATTTTGCATAGACTTTGCATTGGGAAGGCGTTTTTGTACCATTGTAGCGAAGATTCTTCTTTTTGATACGACAAAATGATCTCCAAAGAGCTGAGGTGTAGTGAATTCTCTCATTCAGCCTGAAAGAGCAAGGAAACAGTCTCCCACAGGAGATGTAACGTGATCGACCTGGATTCTAGGTTCATAGTTCTACAGTCGTTGGATCACTGGGGGCCAGTTTGAGACTCTTTAGAAACATCGACTGTGTTCCTGCCACCTAAATGAATCGAGTAAATAAGTCTTGTAGAAATTATTTAAAGTCTCCTGGATATTGTCAATGAAACTACCAACAACTATTGAAGACCAACAACTATTGAAGACCAACAATCATACACAACATAGAAACCAAGTTACTTAAGTTCGGTTTTTGCCCATTTTCTCAAATTTTTACTTTAAAATGTATGTTCCTTTATAATTTATATAACTATCGTTTTTTTCATTTAAGTTTTCTTAAAATATAGGATTATCATTCTTATAAGCAATAAAATGTATTGTTTCTGCGATTTTTTTAATGGCGAGCTTAGAGAAACATGTTGTACCTTATTTTTTGGAGGCCAGTGTATTTTATAACATATGTTCCTGTATTAATAAATACCTATTTATAACATTTTCTGAAATAATTCTTTCATGTTATAAAAACTTCTTTTCTAGATAGATTTGTAGATGTAGTCGGATTTCGAAACTTGTTTTGTCAATCTTCTCAAATGTATTTAATGGATTAAATATCATCAAATTACTGAATATTAAATTTATACGTAATGATTTCTCTTGACGGAGTTTCTGAAATTTTTGCTCAGAATTAAAGGCAGGATTGTTCTCATAAAAAATATTATATATATACAGTCGGACCTCTAAAAATCTCGCTAAATCCCGAAAACAAATCTCGTTATGTGAGAAATTCACTAAACACAAAGATTCATCTTTCAATCATAATATGCTCTTGGTTCCAGGATAAAGTTCGCAAAATAGAGGTATTCGTAAAATGAAGGTCCGGCTGTATTTGAAATTTTAATTCCTTAGAAGGAACTAAAAAATAGTTTCAAATTTATGGAAAGGTTTCTGTGATATTTTTGAAACGTTTTGTCGTAGTCTTTTAAGTCGGTGTCAATTTTATTTAAAAAATTTTTGTTTGGAAATCATTAAACTCTGTAATTTTACTGTTTTATAATATATGAAGTGCACATCCATTATTTTTCCTTGCAATGAGTGGAGCATCTCAGTTCTTCAATTACATTTTTCTTAAAGCGGATGAGAAAAGAAATATGGTTAGTTCCATAGTAATGTTTTTAAAATGACAAACTCTGTCAAGAGAGAAAATCTTTCTGAATTTATGCACAGTTTGGTACGCTAAAATATGGCTTTAATTTTTTTGTTTATTGGTATGTTTAAAGTATTGTGAAAGCGAAAAGGTTGATATGGTTACTTTTCAGCAAAATAGGAGGTTAAGTGCATGTTTAAATCATACAGTTTGTTGCTTACAATGCAATCTGTATTTTTAAATGTGTAATAGCATTTAAAATCGGTCTTGAAGAATGGGATAATTTTCACTCTTTTTGTCAAAATCCGAAAATATTTCATAATTCTGTAAGCGAAAAGTTGAGACTTTCAAATATTGACATATTTAGCAATCACAGGCATTGAAATCGAAGAGTTTTAATATGACAAGTCAAATTCCTTATTCCATTTACAAAACAAATATTCATTTATATTACCTTATTCATCTGCAAAATAAGCCTTAAGCCAAAACATTAATCACAACACGTCCGTTAGATTTGCCATCAGGGTACATTTAAATTTTGCTTTTTCATCTTAATATATTAAAATAATCTTATTGGAGCTTTAATACTGTATTAAATTTTAAAGTTGTATTTCATTTAACCAAGAAAATTTTGAATTTACTGACGTTTTATCTGATCAGAACATTTTACCAAGAAAACTATAATTATGGATTAATAGCAATTTTCTACATTAATCAACCTTTAATTTTAAAAAGATGTGATCAATCGAATATCCAATAATAATACTTGCACCTTTTAAAAATTTATTTGCTCATTCATGAAATAATGAACAGGTTTTAATGAGTACTAAAAATTCAAATGAGAAATTATTCACAAAAATATTGTTGAGTAAAAGTCATTGTGTTTTTTTTTCTATATTTTTTAAAGTCTTATATTTATATAAAGATCAATCAGTGATGTATGTTCCCTTTTGTTCGGTGACCTTTACGTTTGGTGAGCTTCATTATTTTCCGTTCAAAAAAGGACCTGCCTTTATTTGTAAAAACTGAACGGGGTGCTGATTTACAGCCTCATCTGAATTTAACATTATTCCACGCAAGGAATTTCGAAGAGAGCGAAACAAGTGGAAGTCTGACGGCGCTAAGTCAGGCGAGTATACTGCATTGAGTGTGACACGTCCCATCCAAGCTCCAATAATTTTTGACTGGTCGTCAAAGATATGTGTGGTATCGCGTTGTCGTGATGGAATATTATTCCTTTACGATTGACGAGTCCCGGGCGTTTCTGGATGACAGCTTCATTCGAACTGTCCAATTACCTGCAGTACACATTCGAATTGGTTGTTCCGTTCATTAGTTGGAGCTCAAACACCACACCCTTCCGATCCTATCACGCTGAGAGCATAGTATTATTCATCTGATGAAGTTTTGCTTTTGAAGCCGTTGACGGCAAATCATCCCCTCGGGAACAAAACTGTTTGAGTACCCCATTGTTGTAAACAATGCCCTTTTCATCACCAGTTATCATTTTTCTTCACGTTTCCTGAGAATATCGCAGATGTTTCTTCATGGCCATCAAATTAACGTCTTTCGGTTCATGAGGAACCCAAATATCGAGCTTGCTTCCGTGCCAGTTTCTTTAGGTAGACGGGAACACTTAGACTGATCTTTCAATGTCTCTACAATCTCTCGTGTCATGTAAATTGGGCTTGCATTGTCTATATTTTGTCATCCTCAATCTGGATAGGCCTTTCTGATTGAGGAGCTTCTTTCAAAGCAAAATGACCAGCTCGGAATTTCTTGAGCTTCTTCGTTCTGGTAGAGCATCGTGACCGTAAATTTTACGCAATTTTTCACAAGCTTCACGCCCCTTTTTCCTCTTTACGAAAGTAAAACAGTAAAATATGGCGAAATTGAACACAGTTTGGTCTTCCATGTTCGACGTGATGCTAAATCTCCAAAACTCAGCTTTACAAAATAGCTTAAGCTATCAGCTATCAATGACGTAACTAATGCTGCTGTAAAAGTTTCGAGTATCTTAGAAATTGCACTACTCCCATCTGTTGCGAAAAAAAGGCAATAACACTTTACTCAACCCAATAGTTTGGTAAAAAGTATTAAAAATGAATTTATAGTGCTGCTTCCAATCCAAATTTTTTGAACTCATTCTCTTAATTATATTAATAATAATGTTTTCATTTACAAAATTAGTTTTTTGTAATAGTAGAATTAATATAAAACTGACATATACATGCATTTATTAATGCATAAACAATGAGTTAATGCTATCATTCACATAACCATTTGGCTAAAGTATTATTTTACTGAAAATGACAAGACTTTTATAAATACAAAATATTCTTATGATCCACCGGTTTACTTAAAATTACCCTCAATAAACTTCTTAGCATAATCATAATGTTGGATATTATAAGGAAATATGTTTATATGCATGGTATCATTTAGGGTATGACTGCTGCAAATGGATATGTTTGGTTCCTTCCTCTATGGTTCTCGTCTAACTGGTATGATACTGATAAATTCAACTCTGCTATACCTGAGAATGAAAGGATTAGTTGCACAACTAAAGAAATGGTTTCTGCAATTAATGGACATATGAGCCTTGCTTACAAATTTTATGCTGATGCAGACAGCATCATGCAAGAAGGACAACGTGTTGGAGACTGGTTAAATGAATATTATAAATATTCTAAAGCTGAAGTAAGTTCAATATAACTTCAGTTCTTTTAAACACATTGACTATTTTAAAAATGCATGTAAATGCTCATTTCCCGCATGAAATTTCTATAAATTTCTTTTGTAAAGAAATCTATAGAGTATTTAAAATCTACTGAAAATTATTAAGAATTCTAAATATGTAGAAGTGTAGCTCTAATGAGAATCGAAAACAATCGTAAATTTAGATTAATTCTTAATTTAAAGTTTTATTTTTAAAAAATACATATTCATTCAAGGTATATAATTTTTTTTCATAATTGCATTTATTCAGATGTTTGATCAATCGTTTGTTTAGTAGATGTGGTATATCACAGTTCTTTTTTTTCTTTCTATGCACTAAACCGGATATAAATCAATTTAAAATATCCTTGTTTTAAAATGTTTAATTATGTTTATATATTTAATGTCCAAAGTTTTTAAGTAAATACCTCTTGTGGATTTATTATAGATTCTTATACTTTACATTAAACCTAATGTAGGGGAAATGTAAACACAAGAACATTAAAATTATTTGATACTTTAAAAATTTAATCTGTCCAAATGTCCTGTATTTTCAACACTGCAATGTATTTGAATAAACTGAACGACTGCTATAGTGATTAAAACTGCTACACCATGACGATGGCACGCAACAAGCGTCAAATTTTCATTAAAGGTGCAGCATATACAAATTATTAGCATCTCGGTGCATTTGAACAATGCAGGTTGGAATAACATAAGTTACAGCTTGTATTAGGAAAGATTGTGCAACGGGAGATCTCATTTGGAAAAGGCATTGGAATATTGGCTGGTTTTGCATAAAAAATAGTGTTGTGTCTTGTGTAAGAAGAAACTCCTACCAATCAGGGCACATCGGAATTTGACTGTGACAAAATCGTGGATTACGTTCTATCATTCCACAACATTGATGATCTCGTTGGTTGAGTTTCCTTAACCTTCTTACGAATATGAAATCGATAAATCAAAGAGGATTGTACAAAATGTCAAAAAGAATCTCAACGAATTTCAGACAGTCACTCCTTAGAGCAGAGAGTTCTTAACCTTATTCCTCGTCTTGGCACATCTGACAAATAAGAAATTTTTGGCAGGCGCAGTTAAAAAATATAATGATTCTTAATATTTCTTTATTTTATAGCAATCATAAGCATCATAAACAATATCCTACGCTAAAAAGGTAACAAAAAATTCAAAATAGTTCATTTAATGCAATTTTTGGCAATATTATCCGCTTTTTCAAAGTCATGCTTATAAGATATTCCCAACCTAATAGCATCTTTGAGATTGCTGTCAGAGTTGAGATTTGATTATAGATTTAATTGTGTTCATTGTTCAAAACAACGATTCACATAAGTATGCAGATCCGAAACAGAGGATTTTAATGTCTAAGTTCCTTTTTTTCAAAAGAATATATTTTTTTATCTCCAGCTAGATTCCAAATATTTTCATTCAGTCCGCACGATTTTAAAACAATATTTCAGGCTGAATATTTAAAATATCATCTTCATTTGAAGAGGCTTTCAAAAGTTAAAACGCTGAGAAAATTATTAATGTGCAACAGATTCAACATGAGGGTCTTCAATGACAACAACTGATAAGACTAAACAGTGTTATCAGTACTAGTGGTAACAAAACAGAGTTGCCAGAACAATAACTTTATGGCTTATAATTTATTTTTAAAAGTATGATGAATCTCACAGTCACACAAAAAATTGTGGCGGGCCGCGGGTTGGCCACGATTGATATAGTATATAGCGAACAGCCGCGAGCGAATGAGAACAGCTTCGCGTTTACATTGGAGCCCGCGGGCGAAGGGTTAAGAACCCTTGCTTTCGAGATAGACATGTTGTCAACTCAGCTTTGAAAAGTAAAGCCACGTCCAGTGACAGGAACATGGCTTGATTGTAGACAACGTAATGTTCTCGCAAACAGTGCGACTTTTGCTGCATTAGACTCTTGCACAATGACTATTGTTCCGACTTCCTAGGGCGCTATAGGAGAAACTGACACACCTACGGGGTTGAGATGAACGACGATCATGGGCCCAGAAATGACATCACGTTATATTTCCAGACAAATTTGATATCATGGCTCTACTTGCAACAGCACTATGATCCTCGGGTGTAGTTACTGAGACAAAAACAAATATCTTCATCATACATTTGACATCGTCATACATACCCAGAAGCCGGAATAATGGTATGGGTGCAATTGATTATACATCCCGGACACCTGTTGTTTGTATAACCAGTACTTCGGAAAGCGGCCGCTTACATTTCCGACGTGTAACTGTAACTGTCACCCAAGCTAACTTCGTATTTATGCCTAGCCGAATTGAAGTTATTGAAAGCAAAGCAGGTATGTTTTGGATGCTGAAAGCTATGTATCCCCAAAGTACTTCTATAAATTTAGCCATGCCTTCCTCTCGTTATACTGTATGTATACAATAAATAAGATTTTACTTTTGCCTTCCTTTTGTAGCACCTTTAATGTCCAGCAGTGTATTTCTTTTGATAATTTTTATACTGTAGAAGAAACGTGTGACTGGAGATTTATTTATTCTTTTAAATTTTAATTAGATAAATGAATTTTCTTAGTAAAATTAATATTCCTTGCTATTTTTTTTAAATCTTTGAAACTAAGCATTTATTTAAAACTGTGATGCATGTCAATAAAAACTAGTATTTAAGCAAAAATAAATGCTGATTCGCTTCTGAAGTGTTTTTATTTGTGTTTCAGAATAGTGAAATAAGCAGCTATGGTGGGTATGCATATGATGCT
This sequence comes from Trichonephila clavata, assembly GCA_019973975.1. NCBI lineage: Eukaryota > Metazoa > Arthropoda > Arachnida > Araneae > Nephilidae > Trichonephila > Trichonephila clavata. The sequence goes on from BMAO01005971.1 coordinate 60,272, forward strand.
GTTTGGGTCTATGCTCTAGCTTTGGATACATTGTTTAAAGAAAATAATTCCCATGTAGCTACTCTACATAATGAGAAGACATCAAGGTATAATTAAATTTATATGTTTAGCTATAAGGAAACATTGTAAAATTCCTCTTTTCTAATTTGTTTTAAAGGTTTCGTTATAATTCTGAACTATTTTTAAGTATGGTAGTTTTGTATTTTTCATTCTAACTAGCCCTTTCCGCTTAAGTTATTTAATTTTTTTTTATTTTAAAGCTTTCCAATTTATTACTAATGCTGTTGTTCATAGTGAATAGTATTTTTTCTTTTTTTGATATTGTAATGCTCGTTATATTAAACTGTTAATGGGAGAGAGATATTGCTACTTATATTTTCTTAAAGCCGTATTAAATATGTTATACGTGACTAACAATAAGTATAAATGTGAATCGCGAAAGCTAGAAGAACATTTTTTTAAAAAAATTGCAGAACTAAAATGATTTTGCAAATTCTTGGAGAAAAGAAAAAAAATTCTTTCCCTGGAAAACATCCATGCACAAATAATAAAATATTCGAATGTTTCAAAAAATAGATTTTAACCCCTTGTTAACAAAGGTTTCAAAAATAAGTGAATAAAAATTCCACTTGAAATTATTTGAGTTTTTTTTTCAATTAGTATCAATTATTACAAATGAGACAATTATTCTGAAAGTAATTTGATTTTATGGAAAATTTTCCAGTTATACAAGAAATATTCTAATATACCGAAACTGATTTCTTGATCGTTAAGGAAAATCTTAGGAATGTCTTGGTTATCTTGGCTTAAATGGTACGTACGAACAGGAATTTGTTTAATGGGGATAAAAGTTGGTCTTCATAGAATAAGTCAAGATGAAATCTATTCTTTATTAATTCAGAACTATTCATAGTACCAGATTAAGAATTTATGTGAATTTTTGAAAAGTCAAAATTTTGATATTGTTGTAAAATACATCCAGAATAAAAACTATAGTTGCATAAATTATCCAAGCATATTAATCAACTGAAATTTAGCACCATTTATCATCACCCAGTATTATAATGAAAATTATGCAATAAACTACTTTACAAAAAAATATACTAACTCCAAGAAGGAAATTCCAAATAAAAAGGCTCGTGACCAGTAATTTGGACTCTTAATTTGTATTTGATAAAATAATTGCATTTTTTCCTATTACTCATTTTTGATTTCGTAGAACATGCTGGTTTTGTGGAAATAAATTGTGGCTTTAAAGTTTTTATTTTTGTTAAATTTCTATATACATTTAGAACTAATAAAATATAATTATTTTGTTGAATAATCCTATGAATATATAGTACCAATTTAGTTAATGATGTAAAATTCTTTATTATTAAGCATTTCTCTTCTCGTTCGCTATGTTTTAATCATTTAGATTGATATTTTTTTATAAATATCTAATAACTATGAATGCTTTCTAAGTTGAATCTAAATTTAATTATTGAATAAGTAATTATAAATAAAGTATTTTTTAACAATGATGCATAACTTTGCTTGCTTTCATTTATCTTTGCGTTATTTTCTTTTCGAAAATTTTTCTTGTGTAATTTTTTCTAAACATATGTTTACACTATTTTCAGGGAAACTTAAAAATTATTACTGTTTAAGTTGCCATTGTGAATGATGAGTCATTGAAAATTTATGTACATAATTGGTTGTTTTTTTTAACTCTATTGCTCTATTCTACGTTAGTTTCATTTTTTCAGGCGTCTTGTAGAGCTGCTTAATGAAACGAAATTCAATGGCGTTTCTGGAACATTGTACTTCTTGGGTTCAAGTCGAATATCTGATGTGATTATTTCACAGTGGGTAAATTTTACTGTTCGGCAGATTGGAGTGTATCGTCCGACTTCGCAAAGTGAGGGAATATTAGAACTCAATGAAACCAACATTAAATGGCAAACAGATGATGGCAGAAAACCTGAAGATGGATCCAAAGGTAATTTTTATTTTTTCGTAATTAAATCGCTTTTCTATATCATGTGTTTATGCTTCATTAAATCTAAACGCTTTATTTGCTTTTTATATTTTTAGAACATTCAAACTGTTCAGTTGAAGGTCTCAGGAAGTTACTTAATGTTACGTGTGATTCAGCAGTGATAATTGCGAACATTATGGGATTCACATGCTTTGCTGTGTTTGTTATGTCTGGAATAATCATCTGCAAAAGGAGGTGGGTCATAAAATTGTTTTTGAACATTTTCCCTCTTAAGTATTTTGAATAAATACGCAAAACATTTTGATTTCAAATAAAGTGTTTAATTTTAAGTGTAAAAAATGCTATATTTGGAAAAATAAACTAAGAAAATCACTTTTTTCAATATCTTGTTTAAAATTAGGCGAAAATGGTTTTCTCTCTGAGAAAATCTGCTCAAAATTTGAATTACGGATATGTGTTGGGTGATTGAATAGGAAGGTAAATGATTCTATACTTCCAGGAAATTTGAAGTCTTATAGGCAGTGGTGAGATTCAGCCTGTTCGCTTTTGTATGGTAGAACACTATCTTAATTTTCTTATAGTTATGCCAGGGGCTAACAGACTCGAGAGAGGATCCAAGTTGTCAATGAAACAAGATAACGAAAGTATCGGACTGAGGTTTTTCTTGGAGATAATTTTTCAAAGAAGTTTTGGCAGATTAAGTTGATGAGAGAAAGGTGTGATTGGTTGGCAGAGATTGTCAGCTAAGTTAACTGTAAATATGTCTGGAGATGAGAAGACCAATCAGAGACCCACGACAACCCCATCATCAAAGCACAAACGCTTTTCACGTATCCTCACCCTAAAATTAACTGCATACTCTAGCACGAAGTGGAGAAATCCGCTCCACCCACCCTAACACAACAAATAACTCATTCATATACTTGTAACTTTTCACACTAGCTTCCCGCTGCATCCTAACAGGTGCTGAGAGAGGAACAGTCACTCGGCCGCTCCTTTCTTCGATTGCTGACGCAATCCTCCGTTTTTCCTTCCTTGCACTTCCTCCAGACTTCTCCCCGGTTCAACCGCTCTGCGGGTCACCTCCGCTTGGGAGCCACTTCCTCCGCCCCCCACGCCGGGGGCTACTTGATTTGTTTACATTTCAGTCATGGTCACTCTCTATTTCGCCCAACTTGGGTAAAAGCGCTTCGCGCTGAGGCCCGCGTATATCTAATTTTAGTTTTAGACCAATCAGAGCATGGATTTTAAGTTGAATAAGGCCAATCTGTGAACCCAAGAGAGCAGGTTTTAAAGATGAAAAAATGAGAATGAAAATAAAATAATTTTGGTTCGACTAGAATATTAATGAGTCTGTTATAACAGTAGTCTCGGTATTCGATAACCCGACAGTCCAGATAACTCGGCCACACCCTTGTAGATCGAAAAACTCCCATGCATTTATTTTTATAAAAAGTAACCAGATTTTGTAAAGTCAACCACTTAATTTTCAATAGACAGCTTTATGCCTTTATAAATTATTTTTCTAAGGTGTTTCTGATCAGGTACTGTATACTATGTGTTCATTAAATATCATTTTCATGTAGTAAACGCTCTATGCTTTCAGAAAGTAAATACTTTTCTTTTGTTCAAGAGTATTTGGGCAGTATTTTTTTTTCTATTCTCACACAAACAATACATACAGGCGCAGTACACTATTTTCTGAGGAAACACTCCTGCTTATTCTTTAATCCCATTCTCGATAACCCGGCCTTTTCATAAACTAGGGAACTATTCGGTCCACTTTAGGCCGAGTTTTCGGGACTATACTGTGCTAACATTTGGAGTATGCTTTCAATTTGCTGTATTGTTGATTGATTAAATTATTTATTTTAAAAATTTGTCACGATCTCGTTTAAATGAAATAAATATCCACTTCCAATTTCCGGATTTACCGTTTATTATTAATTTTCTTAAAACCACACCACACTGTTTACATCTATTTACAATTCCAAAATTGACATATGAAAAACTGTCGGCAATTTCTTCGACATGTGCATGCACGAGCCACGTTTCTGCTTCCGCCCCTTTCACTCAATGGCCAACAAACCAGTTCTACTGCTATTCCACCAGTTCTCCCTAATATATAGTGCGCTATGTGCCAAGCCTCCAGTCAAGTTCCACCACGCTACAAGCCAAGCCTTTACACTTTCTAATGGTTTAACAAATAGTGGAAAATTTGCTCGCTGTTCCGAAATCAGTTTCTCAAAAACCAGCAAGCATTCTAAAATTTTCTTAAAACATATTTTACCATTGCAAACCTAGTATATTCCCTGGAAGCTGGTATCTCTTTTTAGTGCAGTACCATATATGTGGAATACCAATCGCCTCAAGTAATTTTGAAGTCCAGTTTCCTCTCCAGAGGGAGGCACCTGAGCTCTGACGATGCGAAACTGGCCTTCGTAATTTAATTTTGCCGAGAGTATCCAAGCGAAACAGGCACTCAAGGGACCTTTTACATTGCGCATAATTATGATTACGACGCTGTCTATTTTCTGCATCATGAAAATTCACCGACTTGGGCAGAGATCGAACCCGCAACCTTAGGCGTACAAGGCAAGTGACAAACCAATTACGCCACTCAGCCGGCAATTTATTAAAATAATGCTTTGTAAATTTTTAAGTAAATTTATGCTGGTCCCCACATGAGAGAGGCATAGCTTAGGACAAATTTTAAGATCAATATGTAGATAAGCAAAGTTTACTGTGTCTACTTAAATTAGTTAGGTTACTTAAGTTAGGAGGAATAATTTAAGCGTGGTATCATGAAACTTTTCTTCTTCGATATGTTGTTTGGAAATGAGTTTTTTCGTTTGTTTTTTATTAATGAGAGAGATAACACCAAGATAATTGGTGTGCAGAGACTGGGATATTTGGTTGTTTTGAAGATAAATTTCAGAACCTTTCCTTGAAAGAAGTATCGCTTCCTTTTTGAAGCATCTTCCATCTCTAGTACCAGTCATCAAGTCCAACTAGGTGTCTTGTTAAGGCCTCTAAGGACTCTTAAATTGCAATTTTTTCAATTTTTTCAAAAAAATATATGTTAAAGCCTCAACATTTCTGAGCATTTTGATACCAAAATGTTGTTGATACTGTAAAAATTTCCGAATTTATTGAGAAATAACTAGAGAAATTTAAACAAAATCCCTATCTCTTTCGTATCTTTTTTTCATTTTTCTCAAAACAACGAATTTTAGCTTGCGCGAAGAAATTCTCAAACTATTTAAGATATCGATTTGAAATTTCATACACGTGTTCAAAATATGGCTCTTCATAACTTATACTTCAATTTTCAAAAAAAAAAAATTTAAAAATTTTTTTTTATTTGAATTTATTTTTTTCTTAAAATTTTAAAATTTTCGTTGTAATTGTATTTAAAAAATATATTTTTTCCTCTAAATTTTTTGAAAGTTAGTATAACTTTGAAAGTGAACATTTTTATACAAAGTAAAGTTAGTTTTGTAAATTTTGATCGATTTTGTACTTCAGAATCTTGCGCGCTGTAAAATACAAATTTTCAAATTTTTAAAAAATTGTCCAATTCTTATTTCCTTATAAATTTTAAAAATTTTTCTCAAATTCTCCGAAAATTTGAGAACGAATGTAAATATATGTGATTATCATGTCATAAAAATTTAAAATGATTGTTTTGCTTTATTGCTAAGTTACATTGGTTTCAAGAAGGATATTTTTTTCGAGTGCACAGATATATGTTAAGGGTCCTGAGACCCCTTAAAAAGGCCACTTTTTCTACGATTTTCTTCAGGATCATTTCACCCCTCTTTTAACCTATAAGCATATCATAAAGTACGGAATGTATTTTTTTCCCTTCATTTTTGGTCCGTCTCTTGTCTTTTTCATGGGAATGATCACGATTTGATTTTCTTTGCACTTTGATGCAACACAAGGATTATTGGAGATGGCCTTCGTATTTCTGAACCTCGTTCAAGTGACGAGGGTGACACCTGAGCTGACTCCCAACTTTATAAACTTCCACCCGACGTCATGAATGCAAAAAACTAAACATTGTTGGAAATCGCGATATGGAATGTTTTCCCAATAAAATGGATTTTCCTTGCTTTAGGAATAATTCTAATGTTTTCACTGATTTTCAATGACTTTTTTTAATTAAAAACAATTTAATAAAGAATAAGTAACCATCTTAAGCCAGTCAAGTGTTTAAATGTATATATTAATGCAAGTTAATTTTTCAATAGATAATTATAGATAATTATAGATTTCAATAGGCAAAGGGAAACAATTTTTAGAAGATAATCATTTTGCATAATACGTACAGGCAAAAATTTGAAGAGCCCCAAACGTTTATGCTAAGAGCTGCAATCTACGATCCCTGAGGCAAACCGGTTATTGAAATATAGTACTTGTAGCAAGGATTCTTTCTAAAGTGAGATTTATTATAAAAAAAAATCGTCATTAGTGATGGGAACATATTTTAAGTTATTTGTGAATCATGTCATTGATTACAAACTACATATAAAATAGATACCGTAGTGATTGTGCAGTTTGATGCTCTTAGCCACAGTATCTGACTTTTAACTATCTATTAATGTGTCCATTTGGTTCAGTTGCTTATAAAAATCGATTGATAAAGTATAGCTCTCGCACTTTTTCTCTCTTTAAACCAAAATTTTTATTTTTATTAAAGTTGGTCTTTTACCTCGCATTTTTTGTAATTGCTTGGCAATACTTCGTTATTTTGGCCTTTTTGTGTGTTAATAATAGGTTTTCAGTATAATACATAATAGGTTCCCATTATAATACACATTATATTTGTAAATGATTACTTATTTTACTATGGATTTTAAGATGGACGATGATGCAAAGTATATCTGATACTCAATATAAAAAAATGTCAAAAGATATGAATTAAAAAAATTAGTGTTTATAAATTTGAGTTAGTAATATTCGAAGTATTTATGTTAATTTCTAGTTCTTACAATTTTGTGAATGAATTATACTATCTGAAGAGGATATTTAAGTCAACATTTCTTTCACAAATAACAATGTGCTTTATTCAATAATTTTTGATGGGGGGGGGGATTTTTTTTATTTGTAACACATGCATGGTGTTCATGCAGAGTAGTGTTAGTTTTGTGATAGTGATCCCAGGGACGTCTTAAGACATGGGCCGCCTCGGTCCCGGCGGGGGCCTCGTTTAGTTCCCGGCTCAGCCTCAGCAAGATCATGATTTAAATAATTTTAATGGTCGAAAATGTTATTCCCAAACATATTCTTAGAAAGACTGGGAATTTCAAACTACAAATCAACTGGCAAGACTGCATTGTTAGGGGATGACAGTTGTCCCCCCCCCATGTCTAGTGTCATAAACTTACCACCAATAAACGAATCTCTTTTAATCGTATGCGACAGTTGGTCGAGACGATTTGTGCCTAGTTTGTGACATTGTGAGTCATGCACATTTGTTTTAGATAACCATTTATACGTGTATTTTACAATGTATGCTATATACTGTCAACCTTTAAAGGTCACAGGTGAGGCCAACTTTTGCATAGGGGTCCAGGGCTACAGGAAGCCGTAAGATGTATCTGGACCCAGGGCTTAAAGAATTTTAAAGACATTCCTGAGTGAACCTCATGTCTAAGCAAGTTCGAATCTTGTGAATTCTAATCCAGATATCAGTAAAATCAATAAGAGAATAAAGCACTCCAGCTCTGTAAATTGAATTGGGCCATTAAATCTTCATATGGAGCTTTGATCTCACCAGAGACTGTCTTCTCTAAAAATAGAAAAAGAAATATTCCATGTATGTGCTTACCTTTCAGTGCCTCAAATATGTTGGTGTACCATTGTATACAGCACTCACTTTAAAACAACTCGTAATGCATATTAGAAAAATTCTGAGCTATTTCGGCTATTTATTCCATAACTTCACTCAAATCTCCTTTAAATAGAAGTAATAGATTACGTATCTATACTCAGATTCTCAAACCAGTTATGTAAGCAGGTATATATATTTTGGAAAACTATTTGAAAAAAATTTAAAACGTTGTCATGAAACATAGTAACTGTTCACTGCCTGCGAAAGGAAGATCTAACACCAATGATAGGGTTTCCCGCAGTAAAATCAGTTATGCATAAAATAGCTGCTAAATTGTTTGGGAAAATAGAAACCATGCAAACTCTTGCTATCTTCAAAATAAAAAAAAAATCTCCATCTTTCAATTGACCTAAGCACATATTATTATTTAATTTTTCTTTCCTCCTAATTCAGCTACGAATGTTGGCTTTTATTGCTTACTGTATCAAAACATCAAAAGCTGTAGTTGGAACTCTGCGAAATGATCCAGTCGAGTTCACCACGCTCTGGTAAGCTCAATGCTCTCGCGTTGTCTTAGTCAGGCAGTGGAGAAGGAGTTACAGCTCAGTGTTGTCCTATTAACTTGACCAAGTTTCAAAATTATGAAGTCCGTCTCCAACAGCCCTCGTTTTGCTCTATAATGCGACTTTAAGACTCTCCCTCATTTTTCTCCTACCTCTTCAACATACAAGTGTAATACTGCAAACTGAACATTCTTTAATAGAAGTAAATCAGCCAACTAATTGTAATTCACGCCCTCGATTCATACTTAAAAGGAAAAAATTCAGTTTCCCTTTATATCCAGAATCTCTTGCTGAACTCTAATTGAACAACCAAATTCCTTTCGCACAGTGGCATACATAAGCGTAAGTTAGGGACTCAAACCCCTCCCATAAAAGCAGTCTGTGTACGGCACTGATTTCGCAAACAGAACTCTAATGCATACAATACACGATAAGAAATGGTGAGATACAACGAATGCAATGTTAAAGTCTCGCTCGATATCCGTAAATTTTCTCATTTTAGTTTTTAAGACTGGGTGAACAGTACAATGTCATGTTTTTTTCAATAAATAAGCTCTTGCAAGAGCCGAGATACTCATATCATGGAGGAAGCCTTTCTCATTTGACTGTAGCACTCTTAAAGATTTCAGCTTTATTTTTTTCCAAGATTTTTTTATTCAATGGTAGTGATTAAGACATAATTTTCTGATTAATTTTGGCAGTATTTGAGCATTACTCAAACAAATTTTTTATTTTTACCCTCCTAATCACACGGTTTATTACAACTTATACAATAATAGTTATAATTTTATTACAAGCTTAGATACCTAATTTACTTTTACTTTTGACTGTTCTATGTTTTATTTAAGTTCCATTTAAAAACTATATTTTAAAAAACTCTTTCTTAAAAGGTACGAAAAAAGAATGAAAATTACTGAAGCAAGAATGAAAGAATTGGGTCTAATGGCAAATAGTGGACCTTTTGCTCTAGATGAATGGGAAATGCCTAGAGATCATATCGTAATCAATCGTAAACTAGGAGAAGGAGCTTTTGGTACTGTTTACGGAGGAGAAGCAGATATTAAAGATAAAGGATGGATTGCTGTAGCCGTAAAAACACTGAAAAATGGTGCAAAGCCTGAAGAGAAGGTTATTTGGAAACCTTGGTTCTCTAAAATTATAATACGAGTACTAATTGATTTAAAATATGCTTATTTAAGTTTACTTAGTGCTACATTTTATTACATGAGAAGTGGTATTGTGTGTAATACATCGAGGTTCTTAAATTTTAAAATGATAGAAAAAAGAATAGGGTTTGTCTGCGTATGACAAATTTTATTTCAAATTAATGTATCTATTCATTTATCTTATTTCAAAATATTAGAATACGATTCAAATATTTAAGTATTCAAAATGTGTTTATAAATTAAAAATTTTGAGTCGACAAACAGTGTACGTAAAAATGTTTTTTTCATTTCTAATGTGAAGAAAAAGTGAGCTAAAAATTTTCTCAAATCAGGGCACAAAGAAAGCTGTTTTCTACAAAATATATTTTCGTTTAATGTAAAAGAACAAAATCAAAAGCTCAAAATAAAAAGATCAAAATCAATACACAATTCCAAGAAGGAAGATATTCTAAAATTATTATAAATTCGAGGGATTTTGAGTCATTTAACCATAAGTCATCACTTTATTTAGGAAGAATTCAATCAATATTTAAATTTCCCTATTTTATCATTTAAAATTATAACTGCGCTTCTGGCATTAAAATGTACAAAAATGTTTTATGGAGATAACGTATTGTAAAAAAAAATAGATCATTGATTTTAAAAAATACATAATTAGTGTATCGGTAGTACGTTAAAAGCATTACTTTCTATACGTTAATGATTGCTGGAATTTATAAGCAAATATGTTATGAATTCGAATTCTATTCTTTACCATAAGACGGAGACAACTTTAAAGCTCGAATCCTGATTTTTAGACTTGCATTTTAATAATTCCGATTAGAATTTTACCTCTATATCGATTTACTCCGATTTTTTAACCTCAGCAATTTTTAATTGTGAATGTTTGAATCTTATAATCTACCCTAGTTATACATTCTATGTTTTTTCCCTATAATAAATACATCTTCTTACTATGAAAAAATTTGCTTTTGGAAGATGATCATTGGATATTGTATAAGCTGTCATTGCACAAAGCTTTAATCCTTTATATATTTAAGAGTGACTTATAAATTGATTATACTAATTAACAGGCATTTTTAGCTAGATTTCCTTAGTGAAGCTGAAGTTATGAAGCAATTTGACCACATAAATATAGTTAAACTAGTTGGTGTTTGTACAATGGGTGAACCAGTATACACTGTAATGGAGTTCATGCTTTATGGTAAGTTCTGCCATTTAATTACGAGTTGATCCTTTTATAACACCTTATTAAGACTTTTGGAATTAAATCATGAATATTTTAATCTTTTTAGGAGATCTGAAAACCTATCTCTTAAGTCGTCGTAGTATAGCAGCTCAAAAAGATAGAGCAAACAATGATGAAGTGTCAGATAAGAGATTAACTAATATGGCTTTGGATATTGCTAGAGGCTTAAGTTACTTAGCAGATAAAAAGTTTGTCCATAGAGATCTTGCTTGCAGGAACTGCCTCGTTAATATTTCAAGGTCCGTTAAAATTGCAGATTTTGGAATGTGTAGAGCTATGTACGATTCCGATTACTATCGATATAATAAAAAGGGTATGTGTTCTTTATAATGTCATTGTAAAATTGTTTCTTGCGTTTAGATTCAAAAATAATACAAGTACATTGAATAAGGGATGGTGTAATTATAAAAATAACAATATGTATACCACAAAATTAATTAAAAAATAACTTAAATTTCCTGTGACTAATATAAAATAATCAAATCTCAATCCTCCTCTCTTGGTCTGAGTAAGTAATACACAAAATTAGCGATACAAATACAAAAAAATTAGCGCTCCAAGAAAGAGTAGTCAAAATAAAACGAGAAATTTTACATACGTAAATATAACATTGACGTAAGTAATTACAAAATCAAAGAAAAATGATCATTTCTTGCAGAAAAAATTACAAATAAATGGAGGTTTTAGTACCCTGTACGGCAACCTCTAGCAAGAATTCATGAGGGAATACACGGTGTCGGGCATTAAGGCATGCAAGTCCTGTATGAAGTACTGCAACATCTTGTGCCGCAGTTGCTGTAAACGAGCCTCTAATTCAACTAAATTCGAAGACTGCCCAACTTGCCGTCCTAAATTATCTTAGATATGTTCGATTGGTGGAAAATCAGGGGATCGGGCAGGCGAGAGAAGAGTGGTAATGTGGTAGATGCAGACCTATGAAACCTTTATGTGTGGGTGGGCATTGTCCAGCAGAAAAGTGCTCTTGGGAGCCCTGCCATGAGGTGGCAACCCTCGTGACTGAAAAATGTCATGAACTTACCTCTGGGCTGTCATGGTGCCGTAGATCAATATTAGGGGTGATCGCGTGTCGCATATGTTGGCACTCCATACCATCACACCAGTTGTGTAGAATGGTTTGCCGCTTTGCAATGAAGGTAGGATTGAAGGAGGCCCTCCACGGGCCTCCATACACTTACATGATCGTCATCACTGCCCCAACTGAATCTGGATTCCTCACTGAAGATGACCTAATTCCATTCGGTTGTATTATATAGTCTAATCCCTTCGAGTGCGACACCACTCTAAACGGAGGCGACTGTGAGTGGGTGTCAATGGCAGCACACGTAATGGGCACCGCGATAGTAACTGTAATTCAGCCAGGCACCTTGCAATGGTACGGAATGACACAGAGGCCCGTAGTGAAGGTTCTACCTGTATATGGATGGTGTACATTGAAGCAGTTTATGCTATGCGTGCGTGACCTATGATGTGACAATCTTCTCGACTATTCGTCTGTCGAGGCCGTCCTAAGCCTGATCACCTAATAACAGACCTTTCTCTTGTCCATTGGCCCAGCACATCCTCACAATAAATTCAGAACTGCCTAGGTGACTAGCTACTCGCCAACTTAACCACCTGTTTTCCATAATCCCTCTGATTCTTCCCCTCTTGAACAATGATGGCTGCTCATTTTATGTCCGATGGTGGCGTAACGGCATCTCTAGTTAAAAAATGTCTCTGCGAAACAGATTAAATACAACCTAACAAACTCTTCTTACCCGTTTTATAATCCAAGGAGAACGAAGCTCAACCCTGTCTGATGGCAATGCGCAATCTTACTTCTTTGTGCATAAACTTTTACGGCAATGAGTGTATAAACTGAATAAACTTCATGAAGTTTATAGAAATGTTAAAGTAATTGCATATTTTCAAATTAAAACTCAATGTGCGATTTAGATCTAAGCAACTGTTAAGATCAAGAATTATAAGAAATTTTTATTTGGCATCTTGAAAAACTTATTTTAATGTTTGAGCTGTTTACTTTTCACTGTTTTTATCATTTGTCCAGATTCTAAAATGCTTAGTTTCTAAATGGTTCGTCTCCTTACTTATAATGTTGTAAAAATCCACCTTCCGAAATAAGTATTTTCTAACAAAAGAGTTAACTTTGCTTGTTTTGCCATGATAATGTTAGCAAAAAAAAAAAAAAAAAAATAGATGCATTTAGATAAAATTTTGAGAGATAGTCCCCCCCCCCTTATAAAAGTGTAAAAGGGATTAAGATTGGAAGTTATTTTATTTTAATGTATATATTTAGGAATCTTTCTCCTACATAAAGACGACATAACAATGAATCCTTTTGTTACCAGCACATAATTTTTATCTGCTTTAAATTCTAAATTGTTTAATAAATAAAAAATATAATTGAATTCTGAAAACTGAATGAGAAAAGCATAAATATTGTTACGTTGATCAAGGTTCAAGGATTTTATGCAAATTAGTCGCAAAGAATATCCCAGTTCTTAAAAAGCAATGTGAATTTACTGTCTAAAATCCAATCCTTGAAATACAGGATTCAGCAGCAATATTCGCAGAATAAATCTCAGAAGATATTCACACCTTCAGCAGCACTCAGACACAATTATCAGTATCTAAAATACACGCATGTAAAAGATTATTCACAAGCACTTCCGAGCTAATCACGATCAAGGCAAGTTCACTAATCACTAATCAAAACAATTCTCACTACTCGCTGGTTAAAACAAGACTGACTCAGTTCGTTGAGCATCTCCCTATTTATAGCTCAAGCGGATCTTTCTCGAAAGATCAGATTGCGTTATCGATCTTGAAATTAGATTTCTCCACAAATTTCTAAAAGAATCCAGAGGGTTCCGAACTCGCCACAACATGGTCGCCAAGTCGGCAAATTGCTTGCCGAAAATGATGCCAACTTGGCTCTATTGCCAAAATTTCGCCAAGTTTCCATTGAATCGCCATTGTAATGTAAAAGACGGTGTTGCTTTCGAATATTACAATTTTAACATAAAATAAATATAATATAGAGTAATATAAATGCATTACACATCCAAAAACCAATTATTTACACTATTTTATACAAAATTCGTAACCATATTCTTTTTGGTTAGTTATTTCTTTACATTTGTGAAATTGGAAAGATTTGTTTGTACTTGCTGGATTATATAATTTATAATTAGTAACATTAACTTCTGTATACGAACCTTTTCAATACTGCTTTTAATCTAAAAATGCTTTAATGATAATAATTCAACAAAATTTGAATTTTACGATCAATGTTATCAAACTTGCTACTAAGCGTACAATCCTTCAGCATAAAATGTTAGTAAATATCTTCATTTCAATCTCTTGATTCTTCAAAGGAATGCTGCCTGTTCGTTGGATGGCCCCCGAAAGTCTTATTGATGGCCTCTTCACTCCTCCATCAGATGTATGGAGTTATGGTGTGGTACTATATGAAATCGTTACCTTTGCTAGTGTCCCATATCAAGGTTTATCTAACAGTCAAGTTCTAGAGCATATAAAGAACTTTAACACATTAACCGTTCCAAAAGGATCTAAACCTGAACTGTGAGTACATTTAGTATTTTAAACTTTTAAAATATAAAACAAATTATGATTTTTAAACATTTTTTTTCTGTTGTAGAAGTGCTTTACTGAAGAAGTGTTGGGCCAGAAACCCTCAAGACAGACCTCAAGCAGTTGAAATAGTGGAAATATTGGCTCACAATCCAGAATTAATTTCTCCTTGTCTTGATATGCCAATGTCTAGCGTCGAAGTAATGGATACAGGAACTTTAGAATTGCCCAGTCATGACCGAGTTAGAGGACATTCTTTATCATCTGTTTGGCAGAATTGTAAAAATATAGCTTCTTTAGACCAATCTGATACTGGATTATCGGATTCAACGCAAGTATCAATCAATGGTCATGACAATTTTCCTTTAAAACATGGATTCAAGTTCAACAGTAAGAAAACTCTACATGAAAGTTTTAGAAGAATAAAAAGAGAAATGCGTCGAGAGAAACACAATGATTTTTTCCCACAAATTACATACTTGTAAAATTTGTGTTAGAAACGATATTTTTTTATCCGAAGCTAGAAACGAAAAGAACTAAACGTAGAAGAATCTTTCAAGATGTAAATATTTCAATGAATATTCAACGTTTTATGTATTTGATTTCTTTAAATATGTATTGCAATGCAACCTTACTAATTGAAAATGCTCCGCCTCGAATAACATTTTAATTTTATTTATTTGCAAAAAATTTCAATTCAAAAATAAACGTTTTATATTTTTATAAGAAAAAAATTAATTCGTATATCTATGAAAAACAGTATGTCCAGCCCTTCGCGCTCTCTGCTAAACTCTGCAACTCATCTGATTAGATACCCCATGAAGTTGATATTCTCCTTGAAAATGAACCCCCTGTTTGTCTTGAGTGAATTTTACATTTCCCTGTTTTTCTATAACTTTCCTATCAAATTTGACAAAGCAAAGCGCGTGTATTTTCTTTTTAATTTAAATTATCAATGAAATGCAAGTTTTTTTTAAATTGATTCTTGAAGTAGGCCATACATAGATTTACATACTAAAACATGAATTTTTTTATAGCATTGAAAAATATTTATATTATGTATATTTTGTAAAATATTTTACTTCGTGACTTTTGTGTTTGATAGCTAGTCTATCTGCTGTAAAAACAGCAAATTTTTTAGATTTTTCAAAAATCTATGCTTTATATTGTTGACATTAAAAAAAATGCTACATTTTATATCATTTTTTCGAAACCTTAGAGTGAAAAAATGAACTTAATTCAAAAATATATATTTACACGTAATACGTAAATACTATTTTGCAATGGTAAAACTTATTAATTTCTTTTAAAAATTAATGTTTCTGCCCTGAGTTTAAATCTGTCTCTGGTTCCAAGTAATTGTGTAATTTTTAACGAAAATTACGTAATGGTATACTTAAAACTAATTAGAGCTTTGCCATTTCTTTTCTCTTAACATTAAAATTAAGATTGAATTATTCTGAGTATGCATTGCAAATGTTCTACTTAACTGATATTTTGCATTCACTAATGTTTTGTATTTCGATATTAAAAGTTAATGCTTTTGTTTAAAAAAATGAGTAACTAATCTCGTTTTTGAAAATATTTCACTTTTAATATATAAGATAGTACGGAGCGTTTTTTTTTTTAATGTCAAAGCACAAGCGAAATTTTAATATTTCATTGTATATTATTTTTCTTTGAGATTCAAAATGATTATTGAATTTGCTTTTTGTTACCCAATGCTTTCTGCTTATTATTCTGTGAAATAAAAAAAATTAATAGGAATGCTTTGCCAACCACATACACATTCATATAAAATCCTTGATTCTTGAAATTTTTCTGTTTTAGTAATAATTATTAGATATTGAAAGTGGAGCAATTAAATCTCAAATTCATATTTCTCTCGGTAAAAAAAATTAAGATAATCAAACATTTAACCAAATTCTTTGTAAAATTTAATTTGATTTTTCTAATGTAGATTCTTTAAAAATGATCAACTCTGAAGTTATAACTATTGCAAAACTTTCTGATACTATACTTTACATTTCATCTTGCCTTAATCCTACGGAAAATGTAAAAATCAATATTTCTTATTTATAATTCTCGTCAAAAACTGTATCGATTACATCGATTGACATTCTTTGTGTATTTTAAAGCACCTGAATTGTGCATCAGAAGCATGTTATGTCATCTTTTCTCACTTTAACATTTGATGTGTAATAAAAATAATTATTGTTTGTTAAGCAATTAATCAGTTTATTGATTATTTTTTGTAGGAATTATTTTTGTATGTTATTTACTTTGTATGTAGAGTTGTGTTATGAGGGAAAGAGGAGTTTTGTGGAAATGTTACAATTTTAAAAATTTGTTTTTATACTTTGTTATGCTTGTTTTCCTAAAGGACGATTTGTAGAAGACTCCTGATAGTAATTTATTCAGTAGTTTCGAATGTATAATTTACATATACAAGTGACTTTTGTAATACATTTCATAGATCAATGTTTATCAAAATTATAAATTATAGCTTTAAACTTTAAAGCTGCCACTTTTTATAATGTTTTAAGGATACGGTTTGTAATATGATTTACAAGATGATACTGTTACTAGTTTTGGTCTTTCAATTAGTTATATTATTTACCTGTTTTAAGAAAAATATATTATATTGTATAATAAACTAATATTTGTTTGAGAAGCTACTTTCTACATTTTAAATTTATTTTGCCTGCCATTGTTTTGCTGTAAGTCATTCGTTACAAAAATATTTCAAAATTTCATATTCTCTGCACAAAATTTATAGTAATTCTCTGATAATGTTCGGTAATTCTTCTACCAAAATGAAATAATCTTGAACAAATTTATGCATGTTAAAGTTGTTTTTCCCCTATATTTGATATGTGCAGATAATCTTATTTCTGAACTTCTGTAAAAAAATTTTCTCTGTCACAAAGGTTTTCGATCCTTAAACACTTTAACAATATTTAACTAATCCATTGTATATAGTTACATCATCATTTAAAGTTCAATATTAAAAGCTAAAATTTGCTGTGATGAATTTTTTTTAATTCTGTAGCTAACATTTTTTAAAACTTTATCTTAGAATGTGCTAATTACAAAAGAAAAAGAAATGTCCCGATTAGAAGATTACTTAGTTATTTTCTTGAAAAAAAACCAAATTTTTGCTGCCAAAACTTTACATTTCTAGTTTTAATGGAAATTATTAAACACTTTTGAAACTTCAGATATATAATGAAAAACCTGACATTTTATGATCTTATTCCAATATTTATTTTTAAATTTGAATCCACTGTTATTTACTGCGGCTTTTTTAAGATAGGTTTGCTTTCATGTAATATTTTCCATTTTCGGAAGCTTTCAAGTCGATTTTTCTTAATTCATGGTATTTAATTTTATCTAATTCTATTTGATTCTGACTTAATGAAAAATAACAAGTCATCGATTTTTAAGGCTAACAATGTGCGAGATCTTTTATCTGAATATATAAATGAACTATTTAAATGAATTTTTCCACCCAAGCATATGTATGCCCTAAATTAATATTTTTTTTCAATGGTATATTCCTTTCACATTTTTTTATTGCATTCTCTCTTGGTATCTTGTTTGCAATGGAATGCAGCTAAAATCTAAATTGTTTAAGTTATCTCTTAGTCTAAGGCAAAAAATTTCTGCGGATTGAAAATTAAAGGGTTATTTGATTTTTAAAATAAATAGTTATACAAAAATAACTTTTGCAAAATATCAAAACTGGCTGCAACTATTCCAAAAAATTAGTTTTATTTTTATACTCAATTTTAGCTCATTGCAGTGATTCTCAACCGCTGTGACACGACACTTTTGTGTGCGCCAAATTTTAGAAATGTATATAGTAAAAATTATGCTTTTTTTTAACTACGAGTAAAGTTTAAATTAAAGAAAAGTACTTATATATATTTTCTTTGTGTGCAACCAAGTTTTGAAATCGTTAAAAGTGTGCCGCGAGAAAAAAAAAAGTTTGGGAATCACTGACTTAATGAATTGTTTTAAAACCGACATCAATTTTTATACCTTTCAATAATATGACCTTAATTTTTGATCCTTCTAATTAGTTTAAAATGTCCTGTTTAGGAAACACTTCACTGAGATTAAGAATATAGTTATTTCTTTATTATAATTATGGGATATTTATATCTGAAATGCAGATAACTGTGAGACGCTAGCTCTGGGAATCTAAACATTCTGAATTCGCTTCTAAGTTCTGATAATTAGAATAATTTCAAAACGAAATCTTAATTTTTTTTCATTGTAGCCATTTATCAAATTAAAATACTTGATAAACTTTGACTGTATTTCCTTAATTTCTTATCATTAACTCGGTTTCTTTCCGAATGTATCATATAAATTCATTGAATTATGCTGAACTAAACTCATTTATACATCTAGGTAAAGCCCAGTATCATGTCTACAAGTAGAATGATAAATCAAAAGCGCACCTTTTCTATTTGTTCCTTATTATTGCGTTTTAAAGGAGCACCAAATGACATCCTAGAATGTTAAACTGTTTTCTCTAGATAACATTCTCTTACGTTTACACAAATGTATCTAAATCATATCACTTTTTACCTTATACAAAGAAGCACTAAAATATCTAGCATCATGGCTACTTTTTTAAAACATTTTGAATTTAAGAAAATATGTAAAAGTAAAGAATCATTTTATTTTTTAAAAACACAAATGAGAATGGCGAAAATATAATTACACGATTAGTAAATAGTTTTGATTTTTAAGTACTGATACATATGCTCATATTCATAACGTCAAATTTCAATGGTAATTCTAATTGCAAGTTGATTAGATTTTTAATAATTACTTTTTATTCGATTAACTACATGTGCAAAATTTCAATTCCCCTGTTTACAAATATTTCACTTAAATCATTTTATACACTCATGTCCATAAATTAAGGATAATGAAGTTCAGGCAAAGAAAGAGACAGAAGGAAAACAAATTTGACTTATTTTTAAAGTCTATTTATTAAACAAAAGGTAACGAGCAAAAAAGATGCTATATGTTTGACATAATTAATAAAAATTGCGATTTTTACTCCCTGGAGCAAATTTCAAAAAGAACCCATTTACAAAAAACAGTATAACATGGTTAGTATGATGTTTAATACGGAGTATGTCTCCCGGACGATTCAATACAGGAATTACAACGCCTACGCATGCTGAGTATCAAATTATCAATCTGATCTTGGGGAATATTACACCACTCATCAAGCAATGCCCTCCGAAGCACCGGTAGACAGGTGGGAGAGGGTTGACGGGCTGCGATTCGTCGGCCAAGCATATCCCACTCATGCTCTATTGGATTCAAGTCCGGTAAGTATGATGGCCAATCCATACGGGTGATATCCTCCGATTGAAGGCATTCGTCTACAATGTTTGCACGGTGAGGACGGGCGTTGGCATCCATGAACAGAAATTCAGCACCCATGGCACCCCGAAACAAACGTACATGTTGTTCCAGAATGACATCCCGATAGATGTGGCCTGCCATTGTTACACTCTGAACATGCAGGTCAGTTCTGGAACCAAGAATAATTCCTCCCCAAACGAGCCATCCTGCACCACCGTAACGGTGTCGTTTAATGGTGTTCTCTTGGTGGTAACGGGTATCTGGCGCTCTCCATATGAAAGTCCAGCGAGAATCAGACTGAAAACTAAACCTGGGCTCGTCGGAAAACATCACACAAAACCACTGTTGCGGTGTCCACAATGCATGCTCTCTACTCCAGGTTAATCACAGGCGACAGTGAGTTGCGGTAAGGGGAACACATCTGACAGGCCTACGGGCGTATAGACCAATGTGCCCTAAGCGTCTGTACACGGTCTGCCTTGAAACTGTCGTACCGGTAGCTGAAGAGAGCTGACGAGATAGGTCTGATGCTGTGCTCCGTCCATTTCTTTTGGCAGTAACTGCCAAATACCGATATTCATTCGGCGTTGTAACTCGGGGGGCGACCTGTGCTGTAACATCTACTCACATTACCATCATCTTGGAATCGTTGCCAAAGCCTGGAGATGACACTCTGGGCGATTCCAAGTACCTCGGATACTTCCAGCTGGGTACGTCCACATTCCAGTTATCCGATAATTCTACCACGTAAAAAATTATCCAAATGCTTCCTTTGTGCCATAACTATGCGGTTATTGCACTGAAAGGCTTTTAAAGCGCTTGTGAACAATTTTACTTTACCACCATTCCTAATATACCCCTCTCTTACACTCTCGTCATTATGACGTACTATCCGCGCCATCTGGTGGTTTCCTGTAATTTGCATATTCTTCAAGATGTGTGTGATAATTCTACAGGTGAAATTTTTATTTTAGAGTTCAATTTGTGTGTGATTCTGAATTATCCTTAATTTATGGACATGAGTGTAAAATAAATTATTTGAAAAAATAAAGAATCCCCGAAAAGTCTGTCTTTAAATTTTATAGGACCATATCTTTATAGCTAGGGCTCCAATGATTACATTTTCGTTATCGATTAATGCTAACATTTTTAAAACGCGTTTTTTTTACTGCCCATCCATATAAAACACCTGATAGTACAGTAATACATCGACTTACGCGAACTCGGAGGTACCTAATTTTCAAATCTCATCAATTCGTGTTTTGTTTGAGAAAAAAAAATACCAGGTGGAATCTATAATATACACTCATCCGAAGTATCCGAGGAACTTGGAATCGCCCAGAGTGTCATCTCCAGGCTTTGGCAACGACACCAACGCCGAATGAGGACCGGTATTTGGCAGTTACTGCCAAAAGAAACAGTCGGAGCACAGCATCAGACATATCTCGTCAGCTCTCTTCAGCTACCGGTACGACAGTTTCAAGGCAGACAGTGTACAGACGCTTAGCGCACATTGCTCTATATGCTCGTAAGCCTGTCAGATGTGTTCCCCTTACCGCAACTCACTGTCACCTGCGATTAACCTGGAGTAGAGAGCATGCATTGTGGACACCGCAACAGTGGTTTTGTGTGATGTTTTTCGACGAGTCCAGGTTTAGTTTGCAGTCTGATTCTCGCCGGACTTTCATATGGCGATCGCCAGGTACCCGTTACCACCAAGAGAACATCATTAAACGATACCGTTACGGTGGTGCTTAATGGCTCGTTTGGGGAGGAATTATTCTTGGTTCCAGAACTGACCTGCATGTTCACAGTGTAACGATGACAGGCCACATCTATTGGGATGTCATTCTGTAACAACATGTATGTTTGTTTCGGGGCGCCATGGGTGCTGAATTTCTGTTTATGGATGGCAACGCCCGTCCTCACCTTACAAACATTATAGACGAATGCCTTCAATTGGAGGATATCACCCGTATGGATTGGCCAGCATACTCACCGGACTTGAATCCAATAGAGCATGTGTGGGATATGCTTGGCCGACGAATTGCAGCCCATCAACCCTGTCCCACCTGTCTACCGGAACTTCGGAGGGCATTGCTTGATGAGTGGTGTAATATTCCCCTAGATCAGATTGATAGTTTGATACTCAGCATGCGTAGATGTTGTAAGGCCTGTATTGCATCGTCCGTGAGACATACTCCGTATTAACCATCATACTAACCATGTTATACTGTTTTTTGTAAATAGGTTCTTTTTTGAAATTTGCTCCAGGGAGTAAAAATTGCAATTTTTATTAATTATGTCAAACATATAGCATCTTTTTTGCTCTTTACCTTTTGTTTAATAAATAGATTTTACAAATAAGTCAAATTTGTTTTCCTTCTTTCTCTGTGTTTGCCTGAACTTCATTATTCTTTATTTATGGACATGAGTGTAATTGAAGAAGCTATAGATTTGCTAGACAAATAAATTTAAAATGGGATAGTACATCAAAAACTGCTGGATTCCCACAATCATGTGCTGACAATTAATGAGATCGTAGAAATGCATGAACAAGAGCAAGATATTGAAGTTGAGTTTTGATCCAGTTCAGTCAGAAGATCGAATGATGGTGATAGGCCCCTCAGTTTAATTAAAAAAGGGTTACAAATTTTTTAGAAAATATAAACTATGCAAGATGAGCGTATTTTTTGAACAAAACATGGAATAAAAAAAAATTAACAGCATGCCAAACGGAAATATTGCTTAAGAAAAAAAAATTTTTAGCTATATAGCACAGACTAAATATTATATTTATATGTATATATACTTTGTTAGATTTTATGAAACCTTCTACATCAAAATAGCTTCGGTTTGCGATTTTGCATTTGTGTTATCTAACATTTTTCTTTTCTAAATTATTATTTTCTTTCGTCTCCAGCAACAAATAAAAATAATGATCTATTTATTCGTGAAATTATACCCCGACATACACAAATTCGACTTACGTGGTTATAACTCAGTCCTACCTATCGCGTAAGTTCAGAGTATTACTGTATAAGTCAGAATAATGAATGTTAATTTGCATCGCAGTCTATCGAACACAAATACAATAAATTGTTCTGTTTTCTGGTGTTAGTTATGTTTGGATTTTCTTGATTCCTGTGCTATTTTAAATACGAGCGAAGTTCCTTCCGCTTACAAATTAATTCAATCTGAGAGATTTTAAAATTTCTTTACGTGAGATTAGAAAAGGCTGGTTAACTTTTATATTTTCATCATCTACTTGTTTTATTTTTCTCGCGCGTTATACATATTCCTTAGAACAATAGTCCTTAAGGTGTGGTCTTTCGAAAGGCTTGAGAAAATTTTAAAAAATAGGATAAACCCTCTGAGTAAAAACTTGTATTCCCTGATTCAAACTATTTTAATGTAATTAAACGCAAATACATATTTCCCTACATAGTCATTATCGTTGTTGAAACATTTGTTCCATCAGAACAACATTTATACCATATCGAAAACAACATAGAAAAAATCAGCGTTATGACTGGAGACAAATCAAGATGGCTCACTGAAATTCGTTATTGGTTCTGAAGTGTCGATCAGGTTGGCCAACCTTTTTGTTAAGAGTGCCACAATCTGATAAAAAAAAATACGCGTTCCAACTGCCAACTTTTCCACCAAACTAAAAAAATATACAAAAGTGAAAAGATGTTACTTATGGGCTTATTATGGGTTTTTTACACCAAAAACTTATTTTTGAATGCAAATTCCATGTAGTGAAAATGTAAAAAAAATGCTATAACACAAATAAAACAAAAGTAGAAACTTATATTTTATTGTTGATAAATTTTTACATGATCAGTCACCTTAGGTACAAAATAAAAATAAGCAACTTGTAAATTTTAATTTTAAATGATTATTAAGCAGTTAGTACTTTCTTAATGTGGCTTTTGAATTTGTAGTTGTTTTTTTTTACTAAGTCATCTATATTTGGATTAGTTCTTGAAGATTCTAAAAAAAATAAGTGTTTTAGTGCACATCAGTTAACTTTGAGCGATGTTGTTGTTGTTGTTGTCGTGTCCTTCCCGCAGGGAAGGAATGAAAGTTGCCATTGCCTGTGAAACAGGTTGGACTTCTTAGCGATAGATGGCGACACCACCTATCTCCACCTCCACAACTTTAGCATGGAGCCGAAGGGGAGAGAAATATTCTCCAGCCCCCTACACTCGTGGTTTCGGCAGCGACCGCCCACAAGACTTTCGGACCCACTGATTTAACGAGCACGTACTCCGTCTATACTCGGTGGTATTTAGTGGCATCGGGCATCAACCCAGGCCCTCAGGTCCTGGGTTCCAGAGTCCGATGCTCTAACCACTAGGCTACCCACGGCCCCACTTTGAGCGATATTTTGATTTAATTACATTCATAACAGAAAACATTTCTTCATAAACATATGTTAATCCAAACCTACAACAATATCTGACTGCCAAATCATGTAAATTTGAAAAATGGCTTGGTGACACAAATTTCCAAAATTCGACGTTATTCGAATCACTTACGGTTTAAAATAATCTCCTTATATTTGCTTTTCAGAGCAATATGATGTTGTAGGTCAATAGTTTCAATTTGGACCTGAGGTGGGTAACAACTAATGTCTTGAAGAGAAATCGAAAAAAGATTTGTGAAAAGTTCAGTATTTTTTTTATCGTCTTTAAAATCCTCAAAACCAACAGTGAAAGAATCCTGCAAAATGGATGTTAAATTTTTAAATCTATCATAGTTCGGAACATTACTAACTTTGGCAGATTAGAGATAAGTCAAGAACATTGGGTTTCTTATCTATTAGGCATATTACCAGATGAAATATCCCACATCATAGCAAGAGAACCTGACGACAAAGCCAACTCCTACGAATACGTTAAAGACTTACTACTAAAACGTTTTAAGCTTGTCGTGACATATAACCTCCCCTAAGATTATCATCTCCCCGTCTACCGTTACTTGTTTCTGGACGTGTAGGTGGATTAACGAATTCAAGAGATATCATTACAAATCACTATATTTATTGATATCTCTTAATC
The DNA here is from genome assembly GCA_019973975.1 of Trichonephila clavata. Classification (NCBI taxonomy): domain Eukaryota; kingdom Metazoa; phylum Arthropoda; class Arachnida; order Araneae; family Nephilidae; genus Trichonephila; species Trichonephila clavata. The sequence goes on from BMAO01005971.1 coordinate 85,148, forward strand.
AAGGAAAGTTACAAACGCACGATTCCAATTTAAGAACAATAAAACACAGTGGCGTATGAGAAAGGGTTACTACTAGCGGAACTATGGAATCGGAACTGAATCCACGAAAGATCAGCACGTACAATTACAGCCAAAACACGTACACGTATTTACTAATTTCCAAATCACTAACCTTATTCTTGTACTTCGGCAGGTCCGTCGTGGTGGATTACTTAATGCTGGCTGGATCGGATAAAGGCTAGGATCCACACTTGACTTTCCAATTTCAATCTTCAGCTCTTCAGCTTAGCTCGTCGCGTCACTACTCACTAAATCTGTCAACAACTGCGTGTTGATTTACCGATGCTTCAATTCATTTTACTTCAAAAATCTAACTCCACTTTACTACTCTCTCTTTCACTCCGTTAACTCGCAAAACCCGAACTTATATAATATTTCTCCTTTGCATAAATCACGCTTTGGCTTCCGGTGGAGATTGGTTGAAATAAATAAAACTTTAAAGAAATATTGAGGAGATTAGTGAAGACCGTACAGAGCCGTCACAACCCTCTCCGAGAAAAAAGTGTGATTTATTGAAGGTCTAAACGACCTGAAAGAACTCACGTAACTCGCCTAATACCTGAAAAACTCTGAACCTGCACAAAATTTTAACTCTCAAACTCCAGAATTTTTAATTAAACTAACAGACAGAAATGACTACTCAAAAAGGCACTCCACTCCATTTTATTTATCTTTCACATATATTCTCTACAGTGCATCCCATTCGGGTGAAGATCAGGGGAAAACCTTGCCATAAGGAAAAAACCCTGATCATGCACTTTACTTAAGTACTAATAAATATAAAAATTTTACATTAATATCTTCATATGACATCATCACTTTTCCTCTCATCACTATGTTCAGGGACTGCTGCCCTGAAAGGAAACTATATCAATTTCTTTCAAAAAAACATGACATTAAATGCCCAGAATCTTATGCAACTTCCTTATTGACAGAAATATGGCACACATTATATTAATATATATATATATATATAGTTTCATATCAAAATAATCTTCATCTGGTTTCATTTTCAAAAGATTCCCAATCAATCGCGCTGTGCTATTAATGTTGTTGTTAGTAATCCTAATTACGCCGCGCCCCGAAACCAGATACTACTTATACATCTTAATAATTACACACAAAAGTATATACATTTTTCACATACAATATATAACAACATAAATACAAGTAATCTCACATATAAAGCCACGCCATTAATGTGTAGCAAAACAAATTCAATCCAACAAATGTTTTTCCACAATTTGGAAAAATATTAAATACAAAAGCTTTTTCAATCGATATGAAAACGCACACAACGCAATGACAACTTTTGTACACTAATTTTACAAAACGAAAAATTTTAGACTAACCCACATGGAAAATACTCTGAACTGTCTGTCAGAGGGAAAATAAACAAATTAGAATTATACAACCTGGATAATCTTTAGATCCAATCTGCATAGGCTTTGTCTCCAACCCTGGCCTCTGTACTGGATGACCTTGTCCTAGGGCTGTCCTCTCTCTGCTCCAACCTTCTGGGTCTCCTTCTCCTCCAATGAGTCTGCTGTAGTTGATATGCTCCTGTTGGGGCGTTCTCTCCTCCTGCGGGATTCCGGTTCTGGCTGCTGTCCACTCGACGTCGGCTCCGGAGGTTGTAAGGGCAATTCCGTTCTTGCTGGACTGGACGGGACCTGTTGCATCGCATCGTTCTACTCTCCTTTCTGCGGTATGGTCCTGGAATTGTTGTTCTTTCCGATTGCCTCTCGGATTCTACCTTTCTGCACCGCTTTCTTGATGGACGAGACGGCATGGACGAGGACATCTTTCTCTTGTCTCTGGATGCAGGGGCCTCTGGTCTCTTCTTCCTTTGTTGCATCTCGACCCAGGATTCGGGCCTTCTTCTTTTCTCCCTCTCCGTCCAACGTGGCTTCCTTTTCCTGAAATTATACGCGCCAACCCCCGAAGAAACAGTCGACTCCGTCCGCACATGCTTTCTCCTCTCCATCCTCTCCCTGGCTACATCTCCACTAACTTCCAAATTTCCTGATTCTGATCCTCTGCGACAATTCCCATCGCTTTCTAATTGCACTACTCTCGGCTGCCTATCATCCGACCTTTCTGATGCTACTGCATTATGATGACTACTTCCCGCAATTTCCGATTCGGCGACACTGTCTTCTGATTCTCTTTGATGGTAAATTCTTACCTGATCCACATTAACCGTTATTCTTTCAACAAACTTTAATATTACTAAATTATTATTTTTCACACTCAAAACCTTATAGGGGTCCTCAAACTTTGGCATAAATTTACCAACAATTTTCTTACTCGACGAACTCAACGGATGAGTTAGAATCAACACTAGATCATCAACCTTCACATTAACGTCACGTCTCCTCTTATTATAATATTTCGTCCACTTCTCATGTTGCTTCTTAGTATTTCTCCTAGCCTCCTCAAACAACTTTTACATATTTCAGCAAACTAAGTCTGATCCATCAGTTACCATTACTAATTTTTGAAATGGGGTGATTAATTTTCTACCTAAAAATAATTCCGCCGGTGTTTTACCCGTTGTCTTATGTACTGCTGTCCTCAAAGCATAACTAAACTCCCTGAGAAATTGGTCCCAGTTAGTATGATTATCCTCGACAAAACTCGAAATCATTTGTAGAAGAGTACGATTAACTCTTTCCGTTTGATTAGCTTGTGGACGATATACCACAGTTTTAACATGTTTTATGTTCAACCTGCGACACACTTGCTCTAAAACTTCGGATATCATTTGGGGACCATTATCACTAATTAACTTTACAGGAGCTCCATAACGCGAAATATAATTTTCAAAAAATGCATTGGCAATTGCCTTAGCCGAAGCTTTCCTTAAGGGAACTATTTCAACCCATTTAGAAAAATTATCCGTTATTACTAAAATAAATATATAACTTTCCGGACTAGTGGCAGGGTATGAGCCTCATAAATCTAAAGATACTATTTCATTCGGAAAATTCGTTAATATCGGAATTAATTGAACAGCTGGTAATCCGTTCTTATAATTGATCTTCTGGCAAAGATCGCAGATTGATAAATATTTATAAATGTATTTCCGCATAAATGGGAAATAACACGCGTCTTTTAGTTTTAAGTAGGTTTTCCTTTTGCCCAGATGGCCCGCCATCGGCGAGTCATGGAACTCTCGCATGACATCTTTACGTAATGTTTTGGGTATAAATATCCTTAATTCACCGAGCGTGGTTGTATATTTTACATAGTATAACAACCCATCTATCAATTTAAAATCGCGGGACCAATTTCTACAGATTGACTCATTAATTGAACTATCGTCAGGGTTTTCTAAAAAATGCATGATATGACCCAACTCCGGATCATTCCTCTGTTCTTCACTCAACTGTTCCCTAGACGATAACACCAACGACCTAATCACCGCACAAGACGCCTTTGCTTCATCATTACTATCTAACGGATTTCTAGACAATATATGAGCCACCACATTTTGCGTACCTGGGCGATGCTCCCATTCCACATTAAAATCTGCCAACTTAAGCGTCCACCTTATCATTCTACTCGACAAATTCTTCCCATTCGTTAATTTAGTAAGTGCTGCATGGTCTGTTATCACCTTCACCGGCAAAGATCCAAAATAAGGGCTATATTTAGTAAACGCCCATATGACAGCCAAACATTCACGTTCCGTCACACTATAGTTCCTCTCTGCGCGGTTTAATGTTCTTGAGGCAAACGCAATAGGCCTATTATTCTGCGTCAACACTGCCCCTACCCCCACTGAACTAGCATCCGTATAAAGTTCAAAAGCTTTGGTAAAATCTGGTAACTGTAACACGGGAGCTTCCGTCACTGCTTTTTTAATACGATCAAAGGCTTCCTGCGCCGATTCCGACCAACTAAACTTAGAATTTTTCCGTTTTAAACCATAAAAGGGTTCACACAGGTCTGCGTAGTCCTTAATAAACTTTTGATACCAACCCGTCATTCCTAAAAATTTTGCTACCTATTTCGCATTTTTTGGAGGTTTCATTTCAAGAATTGCTTTTACTTTCTCCTCGTCTAACTCCCTCTTTACTAATAACTAGACCCAAATAACGTAACTGTTCCCTCGCGAAATGCACTTCTCCCGATTTAACGTTAAACCAGCCTCTTGCAACAATCTGAATAGTTCCCGTAAGTGCTCTACATGGCGCTCAAAAGATGTAGATGAAATGATAACATCATCCATGTAGCAGCATGTAAAACGCCCGAGAACTGGTTTAAGGATGATTTCGATCGCCCTCTGAAAATTTGGAGCAGCCCCCAAAAGGCCAAATGGCATGCAAATAAATGCAAAAGTACCATTTTTTGTAACAAATACCATCTTGTGAACATCTTTGGGGTCTACTGCCATCTGAAAGTATCCGCTACGTAAATCAAGTGATGACATAATTTCGGTGTGGGGAATATTAGTGATCAAATCATCAATTAGCGGTAGTGGATATCGTGGATACCTCGTTATCGCATTCAATTTTCTATAATCTATTGCGAACCTATAAGCTTCTGGATCGTCTAACGGCAACCCGTTATTCTTCCGACATAAAACAACTGGAGATGCGTAACGCGATGTTGTTGGAATTATAGTTCCATCGTCCAGCATCTTCTTAACGTGGTACTCAATAATACCTTATTTGACCCTGTCATAGCGATAAGGTCTCGAAGAAACAGGAGGATTATCACCCGTATCAATTTCATGACAAAACAGATGCGTCAGACCTGGTTTAGCCGAAAACAAGCCTTGAAATTCCTTAAACAAAATCTGCAACTTCTGTTTTTGCCCTGCATTTAACTTAGTCTTTGATAAATCTATCCGTACCGGTTCGTCCGAAATTGGCACTTTCTCAATCTGCGAGTCCGGAATGATTAACGATTTCGTAGAAAAATCAAAACCTATCTTTGCATGCGACATAAAATCCATGCCCAAGATGCATGGATATTGCATCTCAGCAATCACATGAAAATTCCACAACTTCGAAAATTCCCTTATCTTAATCTGTAACTCAACGGTTCCCAAATTTGTGCACTGCGACCCTTGTGCCGTAACTACTTCCGCTAACGATTTTTTAAAAGGACGAAAAGAAAAATATGATCGGTACGTCTCCTCTGAAATAAATGACTTCTCCGCACCTGTATCCCAGAGAGCTTTTACAAACGTGTCATGTAAAAGAATCGGCACATATGGAAGATCAACTGGTGATAACCGTAATGAATGAATTTTAATCTGATTAGGAGGATTTGACTCAACTAGCGACCGCTTACCTCCTGCAATACGATCGCTTAGAAAGTTTAAATCGGCATTTCCTTGTCTTCCGCTGGTGCAATCACCACGCCTCCAATTCCGCTTTGCAGAATCATCAATAGGACCCTTCCTAACCACCATTCTTCTGTTCTGATAACTATCTGTTCTATGATTTGGTTGGTTGTTGCGGTTTCCTCCCTTGAATCCCTGATTTCTATAATCACGACGAGAAAAATTATTCGCACCTCTGCTTACTCCTCTCTGATCATTTTGTCTATTTCCGACCCCTGTATCTCTCCAATTTCCTTTATTCCGTCTTTCCGCAGGATTCCTACTCATATCCCAACCTCGTCTAGCAAAATTATTACTCGAACCCTGGGTTTCTCTGCAGCTATGACGTTCCTCATACCGATTGACCAACTCTAATAACTGTACTTTCGTTGTGGGGTTTCGCACTCTAAATAATCCATAATCTGGGGTTCGAGTCGCATTACTATGTGATCGACCAATTTTACATCATCATAATTCAAATCCAAAGTCTTATGGATTTTTAATGATATATAAAATCCGATGACTTCTGACTCCTCTGCTGCTTGGATGAAAAAAACTGAGCCTCTAACTCCGACTTATTCCGTACCACTGGAAAACTATCTGACAACTTCTTTTTAAGCGATGCGAAGGCAGTCGCTTCTCCATTTACACACGCATATCCTATGACCTCAAACCAGTCTAATGCTCTCCCAATCAAATGACCCTTTAAATACGCACACGCCAGATTCGCCGGTATCTCATAATAAGCTATATTATCATCAATATTATCAAGATATTCCAATACATTCTCTCGACCTGAAAAGAATAATTCAGGCTAAACCCTAAACCCAGCACTCGCTCTTAAATCCGGTATTTCAGTTGGGCGCCAGTGTCGTGTCATATAACCTCCCCTAAGATTATCATCTCCCCGTCTACCGTTACTTGTTTCTGGACGTGTAGGTGGATTAACGAATTCAAGAGATTACATTACAAATCACTATATTTAATGATACCTCTTAATCAAGTAAAATTACAAACGCACGATTCCAATTTAAGAACAATAAAACACAGTGGAGTATGAGAAGGGGTAACTACTAGCGGAACTACGGAATCGGAACTGAATCCACGAAAGATCAGCACGTACAATTACAGCCAAAACACGTACACGTATTTACTAATTTCCAAATCACTAACCTTATTCTTGTACTTCGGCAGGTCCGTCGTGGTGGATTACTTAATGCTGGCTGGATCGGATAAAGGCTAGGATCCACACTCGACTTTCCAATTTCAATCTTCAGCTCTTCAGCTTAGCTCGTCGCGTCACTACTCACTAAATCTGTCAACAACTACGTGTTGATTTACCGATGCTTCAATTCATTTTACTTCAAAAATCTAACTCTTCACTTTACTACTCTCTCTTTCACTCCGTTAACTCGCGAAACCCGAACTTATATAATATTTCTCCTTTGCATAAACCACGCTTTGGCTCCCGGTGAAGATTGGTTGAAATAAATAAAACTTTAAAGAAATATTGAGGAGATTAGTGAAGACCGTACAGATCCGTCACAAGCTAACTCCAGAAAAATTTCGACAACTATTTGTTTCTCATCAAAAGCTTCCTGATAGAACATGGATTGATTTCTACCACGAATTAAATACTTACTTTAACGTCTGGATAGACGGTTTAAAGGTAGATACTTTCAAAAAATTAGCTGATCTAGTCATAAAGGATCAACTCAAACGGAAAACACCTTACGAATTTAAAGAATATTATTTGGATGAATGGCCAAATATGAACTCTCCTGTTCAACTAGCAGAAAAACTTGAAGAATTCGAAGACGTTAAAAGGACACCGAAGCAAAAGTCGAGCAATCCATTTGTCAAGAAACAAGAATTCAAATCCATGGAAAAAACTCGCAGATATGAAGCACCGAGAAAATTCGAATATAACAGAACAGATAAGAAGTTTCCAGCGTCAACAAATTTCAACAAACATTACGAAGCTCCTGTCACCAAGTACGAAAATGTTCAAATATATCAAGACAACGCTCAGAAAGGATATTATAACAAAAACTACGAAAAGCACCCAAACCACAATGCTACCAAGCGTGCTCAGGCGAATTATTCAAAGTCACAGAAATTCAGGGAACGTCCCAAGGAAACTTGCACACTCGTCGTTAAGGAAGGTTTACGTACTAAAGAAATATTTTTCGGAAAGAAGAAAATTATAGCACTTATAGACAGTGGTAGTAGTGTAAGTTTGCTACGAGAGAACACAAGCAGAAGAATAATGGATCCAACAAAGTTATCGAAGAACAAAATACTTCTCACAGGCATTGGAGAAGCACAAGTGACAACTATCGGTTCTTTTGAACACGAATTTGAAATGGACAATGAAAACTACTCATTGACTTGGCATGTTGTACCTGCCGATAAATTAAAATTCGAAGCAGTTATTGGATCAGACCTTTTGGAACAAGCATCGATAAGTTTCACCGAAGAGGGAGTTAAATTCAAGAAGTATGAAAATCAAGCACTTCTTATGCAAATATCCGCCGAAAACCTTCAAGAAGAATTAGATCTGCGCCATGTTGAAAATCGTCGAATTAAGAAGGAACTTGAGAAGTTGATACAAGATTACAAGCCAGAAAAGAAAGCATCTACAGACGTCACAATGAGAATTATCCTGAAAGACGAAGAACCAGCCTGTTAACCCCTTCGTCGACTAGCATTCACAGAAAGACAAGAAGTAAATAAACAAATAGAAGAATGGTTCAAAGAAGGGATTATACGTCCGAGTTCATCAGAATATGCAAGTCCTATCGTAATGGTTAAAAAGAAAGATGGATCTTCGAGAATGTGTATTGACTACAGAAAATTTATCCAGAAGCTAGTAAAAGATAAATTTCCTTTACCACTCATCGAAGATGTTCTGGACACTTTGCAAGAAGCAAAGGTATATTCCACATTATATAGATTTACGTAATGGCTTTTTCCACGTAGATGTTGACGAAGATTGCAGAAAGTATACGTCATTTATCGTCCCAGATGGACAATTTGAATTCAACAAAGTTCCTTTTGGACTGAGCACAAGTCCGGGTGTTTTCCAACGCTATGTTTCAAGTATATTTAGAGATCTTACACGGAAAGGAATTGTAATCAGTTATTTAGATGATCTCGTAATTCCAGCGAAAAACGAAAAGGAAGGTCTTGAAAAACTTAAAATTGTTTTCGAAGTCGCTAAAAAATACGGATTAGAAATCAAATTCAAGAAATGCCAATTCTTAAAAAAGAAAATCGAATTTTTTTTTCTAGGTCATGTTGTAGATAACAGAACTATTAAACCATCTACTGCGAAGACACTAGCTGTCCGAAAATTTCCTGAACCAACAACAATAAAACAAGTCCAAAGTTTTCTTGGCTTAACTGGGTATTTCCGTAAATATATCAAGGACTATTCAACGATAGCTAAACCACTTAGTGATTTAACAAGAAAAGAAAATCCATTTGTTTTTGTGACTCTACAAAAAGAAGCATTTGAGAAGTTAAAGAAAATTATGTCTGAAGGTCCACTCTTGCATATCTACAAGTATGGAAAAAAAACAGAACTGCATACTGACGCTTGTAAACAAGGGTACGGTGCAATTCTATTACAGGAAGCCGAAGATGGAAAGTTACATCCGGTTTACTACATGTCGAAGAAGACAAATGCAGCAGAAGAAAAGTATGATAGCTACGAACTAGAAGTTCTTGCAATTATCAACGCATTAAAGAAGTTTCGCGTTTATCTTTTGGGACAACATTTTAAAATTGTAACTGACTGTTCAGCATTTCAAAAGACCATGCATAAAAAGGATCTAATTACTCGCATAGCCAGATGGGCACTGCAATTTGAAAAATTTGATTACGAAATAGAGCACAGAGTTGGAAGTCGAATGAAGCACGCTGATGTTCTAAGTCGATATCCAGTAATGATAATCTGTCACGATACATTAACTTCAAAGCTGAAAAAAGCACAGGAAGAAGACGATAGCATTCAAACGTTGAAGTCACTTCTAGAGAAGCAAGAATCAGAAGAATTTTTTGAGCGTAACGGTATACTCTACAAATACTTAAATGGTCGAGAATTAATCGTAACTCTTAAAGCAATGGAAACTGAACTAATTAAATTGATTCACGAAAATGGTCACTTCTCAGTAGCGAAAACAGAAGAAATTGTTAAACAAGAATTTTTTATTCCAAAATTAACCAACATCGTTAAAAAAGTAATAGTTAATTGTGTCCCATGTATCTTAGCTAATAAGAAAACAGGCAAAAAAGAAGGATTTTTAAATACTATTTCCAAAGAGAACACTCCACTAAGTGCGTACCATGTTGACTTCATTGGCCCTTTACCCTCCACGAATAAAAGTTATCAACACATTTTCACCATTGTAGACGCATTTACCAAATTTACTTGGTTATATCCCGTCAAAACTGTGTCCGCTGAAAATGCCTTGGAAAAGTTAAAACTACAACAAAAAACCTTTGGCAATCCTGTAAGAGTCATCACCGACAGAGGTTCAGCGTTCACTTCAAAATTATTTAACGACTACTGTACTGAAGAAGACATTCAACACTTACAAATAGCAACCGGCATTCCCAGAGGAAACGGTCAAGTTGAATGAATTCACCGAACTTTGATTCCAGTCCTTACCAAGCTATCATTAGACGACTCAACGAAATGGTACAAATACGTCGACAGATTACAAAGAATACTAAACAGCACTGTATGTCGAAGCACGAAATGGACACCATTCGAACTTTCAGTAGGAACCAAAATGCGTAACAAGGAAGACATTCGAATCAAAGACCTACTGCTAGAAGAAATGACGGAAGAATTACAAGAACAGCGTGAATTTCTAAGGAATGACGCCAAAAAGAACATCGAAATCATGCAATATTAGAACCGAAAGACATACAACAAAAGAAGAAAGAGAGCTCCTATATACAAAGAAGGTGATCTATATATATAGTAGCCATCTAAAGGACTCAATTTGGAACTGGACTAAAACTAAGACCAAAATTCTTAGGTCCTTATAAAATAACTAAAGCGAACTCTAGAGACAGATATGAAGTGGAAAAAGTTGGTCAGCACGAAGGACCAAACTCCATCACCACTTCAGCTGATTTAATGAAGCATTTTTATACAAATTTAAATTTTGAATATTGGTTATATTTAATCTTTCTCATGTAATATACTTTTCGAGAAATTAATTGCTACGATATGGTAACACTCGTTTCCAATAATTATATTATATTCGTTTGTAACAATTATATTTTCGTATCATTCTTTACCTTTCGACCTATTCGAAGGATTTTTTTGTGATTTAGTATTTAGTAATTGTACGTCGGTAATATAGAATATTTTGGTATTTTTATATGTTTTATTTTAGATCGATTGTGAATATTGGGTATACATCTTTTCATCTGTAATATTTTATTATTTTAAGATCAATATTTTTTATGGTTATTGCATAAACATTCATAAATCACAAAATTAATGATTATATACTGAATCTAATTTAGCCCTCTCTTTAACAAGTAATTTAGCTCTTAACACTCTGTAAGAGCTGAGAGACCAGCTCTGTCAGAGGAGGGTGATTTTGTAGGATATCCCATAGAACTTTTTCTTTTTGTAAAAGGTTATATCATCCCTTTGCAGAGGACGGCAATTTTAGTCAAAAACCGCATTCCACAGCAACGCCATCTAGCGTGCTTATTAAAACGCTGATTTGTTTTGGTTTCGTCAGAGGCCCACTAACCCATCGACTAGTAAGCATCGTATCAGCGCGTCAGCGCTCCTTCGCCACAACTGGCGGTAAGTCACCTGCATCTCACATAATGAGATTTATTTAATCTTTAACGTCCTCCTAAAAGGAATTATCTATCCTTCCTGTATTAACGTTTCTATATTAATATCTTCCTATATAAATGTTCCTATATTTTTAAATGCCTACATGTCTTAATTTCCTTTTTGTAAATATTCCCCGTGTAAATACTTTCCTATAACTTGTAATAAATTATTTAGTTTCTTTAAACTATTTTGTATATTCTATTTCTCAAAGTTAACCCGTACATCCTAAAAAACCCCTAGACACCCTGCCAAATAAAAAACCCCGCAATTTGAAGAATCTAACTTTTTCGGAAGATTTCGGTTAGATTCCCACACATATATATTATATATCAGTCAAAATGACTGCATTGTGAAAGAATAACTAATGCATAAGGAAATTTTGCTTAAAATTAATTTTTAATATTTTTTATGTTATTTACAGTCATGTAACATGTGTGACGGATCTATACGCGTCCTCTCACTAACTCCTTGGGGATTCCTTTAGGGCAAGCATTCTTTCAACCAACTTATACCGAAGACAAGAAAACGTGATTATGCAAATTAAGTTTAATATATATATTCTGTAATTGCGAGTTTTAAGAAGTTAGTGAAGTGAGAATCGGAGGATAGTGAAGTGAGAATCGAAGATTAGTGAAGTGAAAATCGAAGATTAGTGAAGTGAAAATCGAAGATTAGTGAAGTGAGAATTGAAGATTGGTGAGGTGAGGATAGCTAGGATGTGAAGTGAATTAATGAGAAGCTAGGAATCTGGCAGTAGTAAGTAAACAGTGTACGACGCGTGAAGTTGGAATCTCTAAGAAGTGCTGAAGTCAACTATTAGTGTTCAAGGCTACGTCGAATAGTTGAAAGGATTGCAAAAATTCAGGTACTGTAATTTTAGTTTAAATAGAAGCTAGACAGTTAAATCATTAACAAGCTTCTTAAATCAAGCTTTTTATAAGTTATCGTAAGGATAGATTCTCATGATCGTAGATATTGTCCCCACGCTAACTTGTCTCACCTCCGGGCTCTAGTTGATCAAATTTATCTTAATAAGATTGTCATTTGTGTCTGGGTTAAATATAGAGATAAATAAATAATTTGAGTTCATCACGTCGTCTGATCATTTAGTTCCTCCTACACATCTAGCCAGGTTATAGGGAAGAAGGAATAATAATTCCTTACACATGTTATTAGTAAATATTAACAATAAAAAAATTTACTTCACTTGGAAAAAAATAATTGAATCATTATTATTTGTACATTTTATGTAAATGAAAGTGGAAATCTTCTTATGTGTACATCTTCCACAAACATGCTTTTGACATTTTTTACAAATATTATTTGTTTTGTAGTTGCGGCAAGTCGTAGACAAGTTTTGCGTTTGTTAGAATGGGTTGCATTTGATGATGTTGCAGTTGATCTTTTTGAGTCTTTTATGTTCTGATGAATTTTTCTGTCTTGCAGCTCTCTAATCGGTGGAAAGCCGTTCTGCTAGTTGAAACAAGAACTATTTTCGTTGTATTTTTATTCCTGTCGTTTCTTTGTAAGGGATCCAAGCATTTATAGCAGCCAAATAAATTCTAAGGTATTGGAGGGGCCATCTACGAGAACTAGCTTTGACTCTATATATTCTGGTCATTTGATCCGCCATATCAACGCCAAATTTTATGCTTTTATGAAATTGTGAATAGATTCCGTAGCATTTTTTTTATTACTTTTATCAATTTTCACAACTTTATGCTTAGAACTTAGAACAGCTACTCTTTTATTTGGTTTGCTTTTATATATTGTAAGTACACAATTCTCTGATTTATATAGCAGAGTGGAAAAACGAGGCACGCTATCTTTCGTTTGTTTGGCTGATTTTGGGTAGTTCTCTTTTGTTTCCTCTAATAGTTCCAACTAGATCTGTTTTTTTTTTTTGGCCAATAATTTTGTCACATGTTAGCGAAAAAATTATCGGTCGCGATATTGCTTCCATAGCTAGTATAGGGCTTGTTTTACAAGTTTCAGAACAACGTGTTCGCTGAGAAGCATTGACGATGTTCGTTGTTCATCTTTCCCCAAGTAAGGAAAACCATTCAAAACATGTTTCCTATTAACGTATGATGCAAGCCAGAATTTGATACCAAATTTGTTGGGTGTACAAGGCATATACTGTGTAAACCTGCACCTGACTTTTGACGAAAATAATTGCTCGTTAACTGTTATATTTTGGCCTGGTTGATAGCAAGCTTGACTATTTTCAATGAACTTGTCCCATATTTCTAAAACCAAAACGAATTTATTTGTTTGTAGGTGCCTACTTCTCTTTCGGTTCTTTTGTCAAAACGAATAAATCGTAGGATTTACCTGAACTTTTCTCTGGCCATAGTTTTTCTAAGAAATTCGGGATCCCACTTTGCTGACCATAAATAACCCAGTTTTAAATTTTTTGCTTCGTAGGTTTCACAAGCATATAAAATCCCAATAAATGCACATATTTCCGGTAGTGCTATTGTCCAATCGTACCCCAAAATTCGATGGCTTCTTCTACTGTGCACTTTTTTCTATGTTTGATAATATAGTTATATATTATCAACGAGAATGCACTGATAAGATTATCTGTCATAATGTTCCTTTTTGCGTAGCCTGTTGGCCCTTTCACACCCTTGAAAATACAAGTAGATGGTAACCCCTTCCAGGAATATCATCTTCGTCAAATTTTAACCACACAGTACCAACGGCAGCGGTTTCGGTCTCCTGAAAAGTATTTTCAGTTTTTTCATCAGAGTCTGAACTACTTAGAACCTTAAACCTTTTCCTGGGCATATTGATGACACTTTCATTTTCATTGTTGGTTTAATCAAGTTTTAACATATTTATTCATACTTTCAAACATTTCTAGGATTTTATTTGTTGTAAGTTTCCGGTTCGAAAATTCCAATTTTCTACGAAAAGCATTAATTTTATCACTCGTATCCAACATTCGCTCCTTGGAATTGAAGATTCAAGGTATTTAATTTCACGAATATATCGATTACGTAGCTCAATTTCATCACAAACAAACCATATTGGAACTTCTCTGCTTCCGGTCGGTTTTCCTCTTCTAGAAATCTCTTAATTCACAGTTACGTTGCAAAAGATTCCCACGTGATAATCATCAAGGTCTTTACAAAGTTCAGAGAAAATTTTTTATTTTCAGGTTCTCGTTTTTATATAATTTACTACAGTCATAATTGTCATTTGCACAATATTCAGACCAAGACTCATTTCTTTGGAAGGCAGAGCTTCTATGTAGATCATGCAATGTGTCCAGATGTACAGTGGAGATTTCTGTTTCACAAGGGCTTACATTCTTTGGAATCTTCCATACATTGAACGAGTACCATCGGTGCATATTCTGACACAATTTTTCTCCCCTATGTTTGCCTCTTTTATAAAATCATTTAAAGTATCAAATAATGCTAGTGATGTAGCTTTGAGTTTTATTGGTTTACAAGAAAGTAACTCTTCTACTTCTGGAATACCACCATGAAATCAAACATATGCAACGGAATGAGCATTTTTATGGCTATCTGCTGTCTCATGAAGATGAAGTGAAAACGATTTGTCACGGAACTCCCGACAAGCTTTGCTGTATATTTTCAGCTACATCATCGTTTCGACGAGTAGAAGTATCATTTGATAAAGCTAATTTTATAAAGTAAATATGTTTCAACTTGTTTAGCAAAATTACTTCTAAACATAGCTCTTACGATCTTAATTAAAGCTTGCAAAATAAGCTGTCTGCCAATGGTCTGAAGTTTTTACATCTGGCTATTTTAAATGAGATTTTGTAAGTACAAAGTAAAGCTTTTTCATCAACAAACAAAGTTTTTTTTAAAAAAAATGTTTTTTACTTTCCATATCTTAATTTTAATTCAAATATTCTGGGGAACGTAATCGCTATGAAGCGTTTCCAAATGTCGTTTAAGTTTATAAGGTTTCACACTAACTGATGCCAAAACTTTTGAGCAGATCACTAACAGGTGCTTTTCTTTTCCATTTACTTCAATAATGGTAAACCTAAAATGTTAGTATTTTTTTGAGAATATCTCCTCGATTTAATTTTCGGGATTACGCTCGTTTGTCTGCTTGTTGATGCTTTATTATCGTCTAATGTTCACTTACGGCATAGAATTTAAGTCATGCTTCTTTTAAAATTTACCGCCGTAAATATTTAATACTGTGATTGGAATTAACGCGCAAATTACAAAATGCAAATTCAAGAAATATTCGGTAGCAACAGAAGGATAGACTCAACCGAGTACTGGAATTGAAAAAAGTTCAATATTTACACACGTTTTGCTTATACGTTCGATAGGTTATCCAGACGGTTGCGCTGGAGCTTAATAGGTTGCACAGATGTCCGAGAGAATCTCAGATGTGATGGACATAGCATAAACAACAAATACTAGACTTTTTTTCTAATGACATTTGTACTTTAAAAATGGATGATTGAAGAAATAAATATTTAATTCAATTAAAAACCATTTTACATTCTATTCCAATTAAAAAATTAGAAAGGAAAAGTGTCTCGTAATACTTATACTATTACTCAGTGGCGTAACGTACCTTCCCCCCGCATCGCGGGGGGAGCAGGGCTCTATGGGGCCCAAAGCCTGTCTGTCGCCAAGTACCCTTTTGTAAAATCCAACTTGGGGGCTAGAAAACCTGACTTTACAGGGGGCCAAAATGTTCTTTGTTATGCCACTGCTATTACCCAAAAGTAACTTATTTAAAAGTAAAATATAAAAAATTTAATGCATATCTTGATAATTTGTATGATTTATATTTAAGATCCTACTGTAGCTTTAACGTCAAAGTACATAACTGCATTCAATACATTGTCATTCTATGGTGGTGGCGGCGGGCAATGAAAATTATGATTGAAATTGGCTCGAAAATATTGAAAGTTTGAGAAGCACTGACATAAAGTCTTCATTTTTTCTTGGAATGGTTTAATTTACTTTGTTCCCACTGTCGACGTGAAGAATTCCATTGTTGTTAGTAGACCAAAAAGAAAATGCTGTTCACAGAAATGCTAATCTCTCTCATAGGCTGTTAGTGACTAGGATCAATTTTATAAGAAAGACAAAGCTTTCATAAGTAAAAAATAACAAATTAGAGTAAAGTTACAGAATTATTGAAAGAAATATCTTCCTGGAGGACTCTTAAAATATATATCTTCTGATTTTTAACTAAGTTGAAATTCGTTTAAGGGGATTTATTCTTCATACAGTATCTCTGTGAAAAATAACCCGAAGAAAGAGAAAGAGAGAAAGATAAAACGATTAAAAAGAAATATTCCCTAGAGATTTTCTTCAAGGAGAAAATAAATCCAAAACTGCATAGCACATACTAGTGGTGAAATGAAGAATATTAGTCCCCTTCCTGCAAAGTCAGGTTATGGGTTCCAAGCAGGATCTTACAAACGATTGCAAAACCATAACATCAAGTCTTAGGTCCCCTAGAATCCTGCTCCCTTCTACGTTGTACGTTACGCCACTGGCACATACATTTGGATTCTAGTTATCCGACATCGTTTCTGGGGCAAAGGGGATGTCAGAAAAAATTGAAAACTAATAGAATTAGAAATCATTGTGAAGAAATTCCAGTTACAATTTCAAAGAGTGTTTTTTGTCTAGAGAGAGATAGAAAGAGAAAAGAATTGAGACCTGATTTTCGCATATCTGTATACTTTGGATTCACATCTCGCTGTAATTGAGCAAATTAAAATAAGCACTGCTTATTAAGAGTGCTTACGAGAGTAAATGGTTATTTAAGAGTAAAAAATGAATGCAGAGAGAGAGAGAGAGAGAAAAAAAATTACTAGTGATCACTCACATTCATCGGATGTAGTAAAAATAATCTATTTGCCAATTATTGTTTAACATTTATAAAATGTCTTAACTTAAATATTCAAATTGTTGGAAAGAAAAATTAAAATTAATAATCAACTGTCATTAAATATAGTTTGGCTTTTTAATTATGGTTTACCTTTCGTTTTTTTAACAATGTTGCTTGTTGTATTGACATTGCGCAATTTTTCACCTATACTCTTATTTATTATTTCACAGTGTACTTTACACAGCTTGGATGATAGTTGTTTCGATAATATAATTATTAATTTTTGAATAAAAAAGCTGCAGCATAGGTAATAATAATAAATAATAAGTGTAATAACTTTTCATTTTCATTTTAGATGTAAATTAAATTGAAATATAGAATGTTATTAGAAATGTTATTTTATGAGCTCCATTGAATACTCATTTTCGAACTCTGTTGAAAAAATTAATTTCGATTCAAAGTCCCGATGTTGAGATTCAAAATTATGCAAACATGTTTCAATAAAACAAACCTCGTTTTCAACTCTGATGACAGTATTATAAATAACCTTGGTCGAGGACAACATTCTAAAACCACTTTTCTAGAGATTCCAATGCGCAAGCGTGTTTCGATCCAATTAGGTAGAGAGGAAAACGATTCTAGGACTTGAGCTGGGCATTCATGATCTTAGGAAATTCAGGATGGTGAAAAGGTGGTTATTTAGCCACCTAGTGAGTAAGGAAGGTGGTTTCTGAGTCTCCTGGCCTAGCTGTTGTTCCGCAAGTAAAGTGAAAGAGTAATTATGTATGCAAATTTTGCCTTTTTCTAATGACGGGTGATTAAATTTTAAAGTTATATAAACTATACTGTTCGAATTAAAGAAATGTTATCATGCCGATGTGATCAGTTACTTGTCAAATGACATTATTTTTTCATTATTAGGCGAAAGTAACCGGTATTGTTTGTGACAGCTAGTGGTTTGTAAATGATGATATTTTGGCGGTGTACAGAAAATTAATATACATGAAGGAACGCGAATATGTGTACTTTTATCTTATTGTAGAACTTTATATAGAATTACACAAACTTTGAGTCGACCCTGAAGATTTTGCCGAAAATCTCAAGGATATGGCAGAAGTTTTATTTGATGATGTTTATGATCTGTGTGAGATAATTGGAAGGTGAGTGTTACAGTTTTTAAACTTTAATTAAATATTTTTGAAAATATTAAAATTGGTTCAATAAATTGGGGTTTTCAAATGAAAGATTAAAGATGCCTTAATTTTGGTGTTACAGTGATTTTTAAAATGCCTTTTTGCTTTTCTAAAGTTTTTCTGCAATTATTTTTTATTACATTATCTTACTCTGTGTTCAGTGAAAATTAATTTTGTTAAAAAGTTTAAAATCGGGGAAAAAAATGTATGGATATGGTTGAGATATTACATTCGATTTAAGAGAAATGTTACAAGCAATTTATGAGGATTGATTTTAAATTGTCTGATTTCTAAATATTCTTATCAACTTTCAAATCTGTCATTTTTTTTTCTGAATAAAAATTCATGGTGTTTTGTTTTCTTTAGAAAAAAAACTGTGAATTCAATTCAATTATTTTTTTTCATTTATTATCATTAAATATATATTATATATTTTATTTGATTATGGTAAATGTAATGTACCATAATAAATTTGCTTCTGAAGAAGTAGTCTCGTAAAGTAAGTTATGTAGTTTTTGAAACTGATTTGGTATGTTATTACCAACCAAAGATATCTATGTTATTGGAAAGACATAATTAAAAAAAATTTCTGTTTCAGTACCATAGAATCTAAGTAGCCTTTTCTTTTGTTTCATGTTTCTTTTCTGTTTAATTACTTGGTTTTTAAGTATCAAATTTACATTTTTTTGCAAATTTTTCCAAAATCTTGTAAAAGATTCAAACAATTCATTTCTTTTCTACTATTTATTGACATATTTTGTAAAAGGAAACTGGACAGTAAAACATAACTGATAAAGTTTGAGCTTTAATGAAAAATTAAAACATTATAAATAAATAAATCATTGAATTCCTTTTAATTTATGTGATAAAAAATTATATTTATATCTTGAGAGTGGATCTTTTTATAAAATAGATTCTGTTATTGTGCCTGGTATCGTGTACTAGGTTTTTGTTACCTTGAATTTGATGTTTAGTGTGTGAAGGGGAGGGAGGGGGGCTGGGTGCAAATTTTAAATTGCTTCAGTAGTAGTAAAATTTGTTGCTTCTCTTGATATTTTCGTTAAAACAGATTATAATTACTTAAATTATTATTGAGTTATTTAGATGTAAACTCTCTCATAGCAAGAGCCGTTAAAGTAAACCTTTCACAAAATTTATTTAAAACAAATGTATTTTAATTAATATTTAATCTATATTTTAACTAAGTATCTCATTTGGATAAAATGTTGCTCTCTTCATGTTTTTGTTCATATGATCTGTAATTTTGTATATAAATATTAAAGCTACAAAAAAGATTTAATTTTGTTTGGTATAGTTATAAATATTGATTATGGTATAATTATAAATATTGCTGCCAAATGGAGCAATTTTTCTTTTTATATAATTGTGTAGTTTTTTTATTTAATTATTTTTTTGATAAAAGGAGTAGGGTTTTACTTTTATTTGACCATAAGGAGCTATTAAAATAAGGATTTATTTTCTATATTTCCAGATACATATTTAAGTTTTACTGGATTAGAAAAACTTTAACTGAAATTTTTTTAAAAAAAACTTACTGGAGATAACAATAACAAAATATATATAATATAGAAGTATACTTTTCAATGTATTTGTCATTTATTTTCATAGTATTATGCTATTTATTATAAATCTTTCTTGATAAATGAATCTTCTATTATTATTTTACTATTCTATCCATTAATGATCTTGTAAATTTTCTCCACTGTTCATGTGTGGGAAAAGTTTGTGATTATGACTGCATTGATTTTTTTTGGTATTGTTATTAGACTTCTGTGTTGCTGATTAAATTATATTTTTATTTTCCTGTATTTTGTTAGTCATCTCAATATCTTTTTATTCATCACA
This sequence comes from Trichonephila clavata, assembly GCA_019973975.1. Taxonomy (NCBI): domain Eukaryota; kingdom Metazoa; phylum Arthropoda; class Arachnida; order Araneae; family Nephilidae; genus Trichonephila; species Trichonephila clavata. The sequence continues at coordinate 105,333 of BMAO01005971.1, forward strand.
AATAACTTGTTCTAAATAATTTTTTTCTTGTGTGTAATTGTCATCACATTTATATTTTTTGGTCTATATTTTTAGAATTCAAAACTCTTTTATTAATCTTTCATATAATCCTGGATATTCTATGAGATTTGTATCAGTGCATATTTAATCTCATTTTGGTCCCTGGGCGCAGAAGATCTGCAGGCCCCTTTGGCACTGGAGGAGAACCAGAAAATCTGGTTAAGTCCAGCTTATCCGGGCCCCTGCCCAAGTACCTAATGGATAAACCACACTGGTTTGTATGGTCTAGCGTAGTTGATTTTTAGGAAGTTTTCCAACTTATTGCTTTTGGGAATGCATTGTCCTTGTAATGTTTAATGATAAAAAAGAAAAAGCAATACAGCTGTTAGAAAGTAAAAATATGAAACGTATTTGTGTGTACATTTTCGATATAAAGGTATCATTGACTTTGTCCTTTTAATACTCAAACTCCATTGGAACTTTTCATTTACCTTTTTAGTATGCTCATTTCATGTGTATCTGTATTATAAATGAGCTAAAATAATTAATAATTTTGTCCCAAAAAATATATGAATATCTGTATTGAAAAGAATTTTTGTAGGCATGTTGTATCTTTTTTAAATGCTTAATAGTATTCAGATTATTTTGATTAAAAAAAGTTTATGTAGAAGCATATGAAAATGGATTTTGACATGTACACAAAATACTTAAAAATTACTTTTCTATAAAATTGTCTTGTACCCAGAGAGGTCTTAAGACTTCTTGAGTCCTGGGCCCCTACACAAAAGTAGGTCTAGGCCCCTATGCAAATGTAGGCTTCACCTATTACCCTTAAAGGTAGACAGTTCATAGCATACATTGTCAAATACTCATACAATCAATAACCCCAAACAAATGTGCATGACTTGCAATCGTACAAACCAGCTCCACCGATTGCCGCCTTTTGATTTTGGTGGTAGGTCTAGGCCTCTACATGGACGATGGTCATCACATTTTGCCTTTGACATATCGTCCAAAATTCCCGGTTTTGTAGAGAATATACAACCGAAAATAACATGATGTTGAAATTATTTCAATCATGACCTTATTAAGGCTGAGTTGAGAACGAGACGAGGCCCCATGCCTAGTTGGCCCATGATTTAAGGCATCCCTTGTTCCTTTTTTTATTTATCAGAAGTTCACCTATTTTACACTTTGCCTAAAAATTTGATTTGCTGTAAAACAATAATTTATTCAAAGAGAAATATTGTTATGTGAATTTTCTTCTTTGAGTATGAGCATTGATTGGTTTTTGAATAATTGATGTTATGTTTGGTGACATTGGTGTATTAATAAAGGTAATTTTGTCAATCATGGATTGAAATCAGAATTTAGCATAGTATTTGTACTTATTTAAAATATCATTATTAAAAGTAAAATAAGTATGCTAGAAAATCTGCTAAATTATGGATAAAACTTGTTTAGTGACTTTTGAAAACTTTTTTAACTAGTAAATTTTTTGAAATTTTATTGGATAAAATTTACTTTGTTGTATGTGAGAAGTAAAGAGAAATAATACTTAAGAAAAATCCATCTATTGGGTTAAAATAAAAACAGCAGAGAGTAACAAAAAAAACAACAACCCTGGATTTGGAAAATTTTCATAGTTTGAATAACTTAAAATTCTGTATTATTTTAGTGCAGTATCAACTTCACAGAAAATTTATATATTTGAATGTTATAACCATAAAGAAAATGATCCAGTTACGATACAAAGACATTATCATTCTTTTTGTTTTAAAATAACTAAGTAATTAAATACACATATACAACTAACTCTGATTATTTATTGAGTTGTTCGGAAAATAATTTCGTTTTTTTTTTTTGTGGAAATGTAAGACAGTTTTCGTATAATAAACAAATACTTTATTAAATTATATATTGGCCGTTCTGGTCCAACACCTTTTGCCATCTTTCTGGTAGTAGCATAATTCCACGCTCATAAAATTTTTGGTCTTTGCTGGCAAAAAACTGATCGAGGTGGTTTTTGACCTCCTCATTTGAGGTGAAGGTTTTACCGTCTAAAAAATTTTGGAGTGACCGGAACAAATAATTATCCGATGGTACCAGGTCTGGAGAATATGGTGGGTGTGGCATTGTATCCCATTCAAGCTGTAAAAGCTTTTGGCGATTGACCAAACTTGTGTGAGGTCTCGCGTTGTCTTGGTGAAACACTACACCTTTCCTGTTGATTAGTTCTGACCTTTTCTGTTAAAGTGCATCATTCAGTTTGTCCAGCTGATGACAGTAGACTTCCGAATTAATCGTTGTTATCCGGTAAAAGCTAAAAAAAAAAACTATTCCTTTAAAATCCCACCAAACAGACAGCTTGGTGAATATCGGCTTTGGAAATGGTTTGAGCTGGTTCATCTTTTTTGCTCCATGAGCTCTTGCATTTGACGTTGTTGTATACAACCCATTTTTCGTCCCCAGTGATGATGCGCTTCAAAAACGGACCATTTTCCTGACGTTTTAGAAGCGAATCGCAGACTTCAATGCGGCAACACGGATTTCTCTCTGTGAGAACATGTGGAACCCATACATCGAGCTTCGAGGATAATCCCAGGCATTTCAAGTGGTCATAAACTGTTGAATTTGATAAATTTAACCTCAATCCGATCTCACGTGTTGTTATTCGCCGGTTCGCATCAACTAATGCCTTTATCGGGTCTTTATCAGCTTCAACCGGCCTTCCCGAACATGGTGCATCTTCGACATCAAAATTGCCGGATCGAAATTTAGCGAACCAGTTCTGGCACTGGCGTACTGTCAACACACCTTCTCCATACACATCGGTCAATTTCTTTCTGACTTGAACAGCATTTTTACCCTTTCTGTAGTAAAACAGTAAGATATGTCGAAAATGCTGCTTATCGCTCTCCATATTTAAAAGGGCACCAACCAAAAACTACTGCATAGAATTAATTGGAATTTTTCACACACAAGCCTTGCTATATGAGCTCTCCAAGCATATAAAAATTATATGGCTTAAATGTGAAGTTGGGTGCAAAAAAATACAATTAAATCCTCTGTCGGGAAAAAACGAAATTACTTTCCGAACAACCCAATATATGAAATCTCAACATTATATAGTTTATTAACCTGTATATATTTTAAATTTTGAAAGTGAACAAGTTTACTAAAATTAAAATTTTACTTTACATTACTAAAAGTAAAAAGTACTGAGATGGAATATATCTTTCATATTATTTTTGGCCTTACTTGATTAGTTCTTTACTTTCTAGTTCTATTATATATATATATTTGATTTTGAGGTAATAATACAAAGATTTTTATGTATCAATAGGACTTTTAACCCTTTAAGAGGTATGGAACTTTAGGAATTAAAAAAGACCTGGTGTTGCACACAAATTTTAGTTCTTTTAAAATAATACTATATATATATATATAGGTTTGTGTCTTTATTACTAAAGTAATAACAATATAAAAGCATAAAAAACTAATTAAATTAAATTTTTTTACTATAGAGTGGGACTCGGATTATATATATATATAATCACCATGGGGGGGGGTGCCACTTGGGTCCACAATTGAAATATTTCAAGGCGATTAAAAAAAAACAATTTTTTACTCCTTGCATATTTTTATACATAAAAAAGAGACTTTTATAACCATTGGGCTTATAAGATTTAAAGATTATTTCAGTAATCAAATTTTAATTTATCATATTTTTCTCAAGTTGCTTACTTCATTAGAAAATTTTACATTTAGTTTGAAATAGTGATTGATTCCATTCTTTTTTTTTTATTAAAATGTATTAAAGATGATCCTGTTGAAGCAGATCAAAAATGCTTTCTCCAATCTTTTAGAATAAGACTGTTTGAAATATGAGATCACTGCACATTCAAAAATGGGAAAAGCACAAATTTTTGTTTTTTATAAATCTATTGCATATGTATAAAAAATGTTTTATCTTTTGTGCAACTACAATGTTGTACCTCCCTGTTTACATCATACTGTTTCAAATTGCCTATGCCATGAAATATTTTTCAATGAGAAAAAATTACATAATGAGAAAATTTGAATTATTTAGTTCTCATATAATAAACAGTATCAACTTTGGTAGAGGTTATAGAGGGAAATCGATTGGTAACCATTCTTTAATTATTTAAAAATGTTTAATTTGTTAGATCTTTAAGTTTTATTCTTGGGGGAAATAAAAGTGGTCTAAATGTTAGAAAAATGTTTATGTTTGGCGTGTTACCATTTTTGGGCATAAACATTGCCTAATGAATATAACTGCTATCGCTCTTCAATTATGAGAGCTACCTAAATGTTTAATGGAATAATGAATTATTATCAATATTAATCTTCATTACATTTTTCTTTCCTTTTTCAGAGTTAAGGCATATGACGTAACTATGTATCAAACTTGAAATATAATTTGAATTCTGATTATAAATGTAATTCATGAATTTTGGTAACAAGAATTTGAAATTATTGAATATTTTGAGAGGGAAAAATTGTGCTTATCGTAATTTTAAAGTAAATGATATGAACTATGGTTTTTGTAGTGTTTATAGTTTTGCTTTTTTGTATGCTTTAATTGATGTATCAGTGAATGAATTTACATCGGTAAGACTAGTGTATAAGGTTGCAGGGAGAAGTTTTTTATAAGGGTCATATCTTTAATTTTTTTGAAGATCTTGAGTAACATTACTTTTGTATCCATCTAGTTAACTAAAAATTCAGATTGCTTCACTAAAAAAAACTATGATCAAATAGTTGCTCTCTTGCATCTGTATTTTATTTTTATAAAAATATATTTCATCTGCTGTTGTACTGAATAACAATTTTGCGAAACATTAAAAAAACACTTAGTCTCATTGTTAAAAAAAATATTTTAAAAATATTTCATTCATATGAAATAAATATGGGAAAAAAAAACCTGAGCTGACGAGACACAGGTCTGATGTTGTGCTCCATCTGTTTCTTTTGGCAGTAACTGCCAAATACCGGTCCTCATTCGGCATTGTAACTCAGGGGCGACCTGTTCTGTAACGTCTACTTGCATTACCATCATCTTGGAATCATTGCCAAAGACTGGAGATGACACTCTGGGTGATTCCAAGCTCCTCGGATACTTCCAGCTGGGTATGCCCACATTCCAGACGGCTGATAATTCTACCACTTAAAAAATCATCTGAATGCATCCTTTGTGTCATAACTATGCAGTTATTGCATTGAAAGGCTTTTAAAGTGCTTGTGAATAATTTTACTTCTTTGCCTGTATTCCTTATATATCTCCCTCTCTTACACTCATTTCATTGTGGCTTCCTGCAATTTGCATATAATTCTTGAAGATGTGTGTAGTCATCTTACGGGTGATATATTTATATATTTTAGAGTTTGATTTTTGCATCAAGCTGAATTATCCTTAATTTATGGACATGAGTGTACATTATCTCCTATAATTTATTCTGTACCGTCACATGACACATGTCAGTTCAACCTTACATTTCTGAATACAGAGATTAACAAATTAGTTTTAATATATTGAAAAGGAGGACATTACCTGTAAAAGCACTCTCCTCCTTAAAGGAAGACTATTGGTCATCTTAAGAATAACCATATGTATACACAAGGAATGCCCAAGCTAAAGAGAAGAAAAAACGCATGCAGAGAACTCACCCGTCTTCAGTAATGGTTGGGTGGGATGCCAGGTATGATGAAGTCTCGGAGAAAGGAGTGAAAACCACTAGAGAAGTTATCCAAACCTTATTTTAAAACCAAGAGATGAAGCCTGTACAAAGGAAACTATTGGACTTTTCAACAACTGCTCGTACTCATAAGACATAGATGACCAAGCAGTGTTTGAAAGAGAATGTGATGGACTTAATTGAACACAAAGATTAGCCTTCCGGCTGTCGGAATTGGAATCCACTTAACTATAAACTGTAGTCGGTATTAGAGGTGAAGGTCTGTCAAAAATGGACTTTCCAATTGGAATATAGCCTTAAGCATTCTTGAACGAAAGCAACGGTGGAAATTCCTATGGAGGTAGCGTGTGCCTCTATAGATGAGTGCCAAAGGGATTTAAAACCTGTGTAAAGTCAAAAATTGATCAATTCAAATAAAAGGTGCATAATGTTTAATTTGAAATTTAGTTGGAAATTTAATTTTTTTATTTTTACTCCTTTATATAATTGTATGAAAACTTACTGCATGGCTTGGTAGTTTTAATGAGCTGTTACTAAAATTAGCTAAATGCAATTAAATCCAATTTCAAAATACCCACCATTTCTGTAAAACTATGTAGTGAACGAAGTGAAAAAAAAGTTTCACTTCGCACACACTGTAAGCATCTTTGAGAGTAGCATGTTTAGTTGATGGAAAAAATATTAATAAGTTCTAGCAAGTAATGAATCGATTACATATAACTGTCATCATTTAGAGTTAGCTAAAATTGTGTAAGATTAAAATCTGGCAAACAAAAATAGATGAATACAATCGATGCTTCAATTATAGCAGTCACAAAATATAATTTCGTTTATTATGATGCTTCAGATATTCAAGATGTGACACAAAAAGAAAACAAGTGGAGTTGGCAACAACTGTTTTTGTGACATCTCACGCACTTTCTCTATCCATGGTTCAAATATTAACTGAGGCTTATGGAGATGAAACTTTGTCTCGGGCACATGTGTTTGAATGGTTTTAACAGGTTTTCAGGGGAATGAGAGAGAGAGAGTCAGTGTGGAAGATGAACCTGCTGGGCGCCCAAAGTCAGCGATTACAGACCAAAACATTGCCAAATTTCGTGATACGAGTGGGTTACCACTCACATCAGTGGTTAGATTGTTAATCAACACTACGACAGTGAAGTACTAAAATGACTTGGTAAAAATTAGGAAAAATGGCCAGAATTAGGGAGTGATGGATGGCTGTTGCATTAATACAATGCACCCGCTATCACAACCCTATCTGTCAAGCAGTTTCTGACCAGCAAAACCATTACTGTGATGGAGCGTCCTACCTATTCACCTGATTTGACCCCATGCGACTTTTTTTTATTTCTTAAAGTTAAATCTTGCTGAAAGGGGACCCATTTTACCTCAGTTGAAGAGGTTCAGTCGAAAATGGAAAATCTCTTGAGGGGCCTCCTAAAAACTTCGTTCCAGAACTGTTACCAACAATGGCAGCACCGAATGCTGAAGGGAACTAACTACTTCAAAAGTGATACTCTCATGGAGAACTGATTCTGTAACTTCAATGATACATTGGGCCAGTCTAGTTTTTTTTGCCTCACACTTCGTGTTCTCATTCTAAACGATTAGAATAAACACAATGCACGTAAAAATAAAACTTTAATATAATTAAGTAAGGTATATTTTAAATATTTTCTTCAAATTCGAAATGTTTAAAATATTTTGGAAAATGTTTGAAATTAGTCTAAGAAATTGGGATTCATTCACAAACGGGTTTCCCATCCTGTGGTTGAAAATTTCAGTGAGTTTTATGTGTAAGTTGTTTGTGATATATGCTATTAAATTATTTACAAATAAAAGTAAACCTAATTCAAATGAGGATATGTTCATGATTGTTATCCTAATGGCGGGACTCTGATCTTGACGTTTTGGGGGAAAAAATGCACTTCTCTGTTTTGAACCAATCACTGCGCGCCTTGTGATATATGAGGCGCCGCACAGTGGTCAGTTTTCCCGATCTGGCGCACGGAAACCCCAAAAATGAAATTGCGCGGAAATAAAAAAACAACCCACAATTTAAGATCCTCTTGAGTTCCCTAGCTATGTGGTAAACATTTTTTGTCAGTACGCAAATGGAAATTTTCAACAGCCATCGGCATATATCGGGTTTGTTCTTTCTACAAGAAACACTTGCGAGCATTATTTTCCAGTCGGAAGTTCAATCGTTTCGTCTGAAAAAGATTTTGCAGATTTTAGCGGGATTTTTTTGAAAATGCATGCCATGGATAAGTAATTTCTTGATTTAACTTTCAAATTAGGTTCAAGTTTGATTAAAAATTATAAAAACGTAACATTTAGCACAGCATGTAACTCCTACTAACGTATGTTGAGTTTTTGTGTTTAATGAACTAGAACTTTTAGGATTGACACGGATTGATCACAGTAACACTTCATTCACATAGAGTAGATATATACCTTTAATTTAATACCAAATTTAGCTGCTACTTCCTGCAACTCCCATAGTTATGATTTTTTTCCCAGCATTGGCCGATGGTATTACTCTGCGTGCCTGATTCGATGTGTGGAAGAAGAGCAAGATGACAAGCGTAAAACTAATACTGTTTTGAGTTTTGTTATGACTACAACGGCTGTGATAAATATGAGGATAAGCTGCAATTTTAATTTAGGAAAATTGTTAAAATTTCCGCTCGTTTGGGGTACCGTAGAAATGAGGACGAGGTACCGTAGAAATGAAAAGTTCTTCTCCAAGTTAAATGATGCGGGGTTGTCGGGGAGAGTAAGATTTATACCATCCAAATCAACTCCAAGTCGACCCTTAAAATCATTCGGGGAATCCACGGCAAAGAGGGAAAGAGTGCTTCTTGCTTCAGCAAGCAAAGCAAGAACTAGCATTTGCAACAAGAATGTCAATTCAAGCAGCTGGAGAATGAGATGCTGCCTTAATTTTGAAACAAGTGACTACTTGCTAACCTAGACGTGCTACTGGCCTGAAGAAATGCTTAGCTCGACAGCCAGAATCGGCGAAAAAATGACGGACCAAGCCTTGGCTCTTTATGTTGACACCAAAATGTCAAAAGGCCAATATATTTGAGAAAAAAAAAGAAAAAAAAAAGGAAATAGCAAAGAGTTCCACGCTGATATTTACCTCAACTATAATAAGCTTATAGAGTCTAAAAATAACTGTTATCCTCTTGGTATCGTCATTGATGAAATATCAGCAAAGATTCCAATGCAAGCGCTTGTTTACCACTCCTTAAGCTGATTAGCCAAAGCTCAGGAAGATGTTTTAAAACAAATTGATACCTAAAATAGCATTATATCACTGAAGACAAGATATAAAACTAATGCATGGTAGTCACCTAAAGGTTCGCCAGGGTAGTAATTTTATAAGTTTAGTTTCCATCATTTGTTTTTCATAAAAATATAATATTTCGATATTATGTGAAGCAAAAAACTTTAAATGTGGGAGATATTAGGCTTTTGGTTGAATTTTAGCATATATATCATTTCATTATTTTTTTTCTCCAAAATTAACTAAGATTTTGTAAAATCGATCCTTAAAGGAGTTAAAAACATTCTTAGAAATATTACAAAAAAATAATCAACACAAAAAGAATAAAATTTTAAAAATTTCCAATTTTCTTAAAAAAAAAAATTAAATTTGTAAAATTTTGTGAATAATATGTGCAAAAATTTATCTCGTATCATTTTCTTAAATAGAAACGTTATCTGAAATGCTTAAATATAATTTTTAAGTACATAAATAAAAAAAAATGCTTAAAGGGTGCCGAGATCTTTTAAACACTACGTATTATAACCTTTATTGTATATGTACACTAGCTGACCCGGCCCGGCGTTGCACGGACTTTTACCTAGGGTATTACTTAATCCCCATGTTAATTTCCTCCTTTCTTTCTGACGCCAGCACTTTTGTGTGGGTGTGAAGCGTACGATGTGAGTGCAAGGCCCATGAGTACGTATCAATGGTTTTCTCGTTTAACATTTTCCTTTCTCTTCACAAAATCAGTTCTTCCAATATAATTTTTCGAAATTACTTTTACTTCTTTGTTTCTTTCCTCTTCGCTTAGCCCGGCGTTTTGCACGTGCTTTTACCGAGTGAATAACTTCATCCTCATGGGAATTTCCTGTTTCCCTCAGAACGATAGCACTTATGTGTGTGTATGCGCGTTGTGGGTGATTTCTTTAACTATGTCATTAAAACTCCCTTTTTCGAAATCTGTTCTTGCGTTGGTGTGGTGTGGTAATTAGGAGAGATAGGTGAAAGGGGGGGGGCTCAGGTGTCGTCCTCGTCACTTGACCATGGTTGAAAATTTCGAGGTCCGTCGCCAAAAACTCGCGAACAGTGCGAATTTATAAATCACTCACTCACTTTTCAATTCTTTCGTTGCAATTTTTTAGTTCCGGAAACGAAAATGTGGCCTTTTTAAAAATAGTTGTATGTTAAAAAAAGACAGAAAAGTAGAAATTTTTCAAATTACAAAACTTTACTACTATTATAAATCTTGAAGTAAAATTGTGAGGATTTTTTGAAATGTTCGACACACGGGAAAAATTATTAATTATTAAGTATTTTGAGTGTTTTATTAAAGTTTGTTCAAAAAAGTTTCTGGCTTTTTATTTTTTAAATCACTGATGGGGGGGGGCTAAAAGTTTTAAAAATAATTTTTATTTAAACGCAACGATATTGATTAATTTCACAGTATGAAATTCAAAAGAAAATAATACTATGTGATAAAAATATATTTAAGAATATTTCCTTATATTTTTTATATTTTTTTCTTATATTCTACTGTTCTTCAATAAATCAATCTTTAAGAATAAAAAAAATACTCTTGGTTGTGATGCGTTATATGAGGGAATTCCCCTTTTTATTACGCAGCGAGACTCAAAACTACCTCAACCTTTCCCGTCTTCCAAACAGAAAGCTAACCTTGACGCAATTCAGAAATAACATCGAGAGTACCGAATGAGCATCCCTTACGGGAATCTGGCAACGTTTTTTCCGGATTCTTCACATTTCCGGCAATAAAAAAATTATGGCGTGATAAATTGAAATAAAAACCATCCTATGTTTTAAGTTGGACGAAATGACACACAGTATGCAAAATTATATTATGATCGGTTGAGTAGTTTCGGAGTCCATCGCGGACACCGTGACACGTATATTTTATATATAAAGATTGTTATGTTTGATTGTATTTGTTTAGATATGTTACAATTTAATTTTTTTAACATGCCGCTTTATTTCTTGTATATATCCTCCCATGTGTCAAATTACTGCTTCTGTAAATATCCTTAGATCCTTGTTTAAAAACTAGTTCCCCTCAGCAATCATTTATTTTTGGTCAAATTCAAACTTGACATAAATTAGTTAAGACCCTGTTCACCTTATTTCTTGGTAAAAAACAAAAGAGAATAACCAATTTACATTAATTACTACGATTTTTGATCATTAGATATAAGTAGATGAAAAGTGGGGGTTCTGGATCATGAGGCTCTGAGGCTTTTGAGGTCTCAACCTCAGTCAAACCACAACCTCCCCGTCCCCTCCCCCCGCGTCCTGTTTCGCCTCTTCACCCCGTCCCTTTTCGCCCCGCGATCCTTCGCTCTTTTTTTCGCCATCCCCCTCCCCTCCTTTTTGACTTCTATTTTCTCGTAGCGGGATAGTGCATAAAGAATTAAGAGATATAAGAGAAAACAAAGAATATTTATAATTTTCAAATTAGTGTCTTTAGGGTACAATACTGAAATATTGCTTTTCATAAAGAGATATGATTAAAATATAGGGGAAGATAGATTTCGCGTAAATAAACCATAATAAAAACGCGTTTTTTATTATTTTTTTATGAACCTGATTATAATAGTGATGTTATAAGACTAGTGACATCAGTATTTTTTCTACCAATCAGTTGTCTCCAAAGTTACGTCAAGAAAATGAACCAATCAGCTTACTGTTGCCACCTTGTAATACTCATTTTTTTTTCTTTCTGTGCATCATTTCTTCTCAAGCTCTGACTTGGTAGAATACTCTGCTTCACGATAAAGAATTATCACAAAATTTCAAGACATTTTCTTTCGTGATTAGTGCATTGAAATTTATTTAGTTAACCATGAAACGTGCTACACCTCTCATCTTCTCCAATCCTCGAGCAAAAAGAGTGTGTTTTAATAAAGACAACGGGAAGTTTCTTCGTTTAAACCAGATGCTGTTCCTGAGAATCATTTCCATCTAGGGGGTCACAACTACGCCATTATTTCTGATTTTGCAGATGTTGCTCGTATTCACTTGCGCCGATACAAGCTCGATGCCACTGGATCTCTCCTACCTACCTACGATGGAATTTCTGTAACACCTTCCGTATGGTTAGCCCTCATAAGACAATTTGCTGCAATCGATCAAGCCTTTGATGATGGAAAAGTAATTGTTATCAAGGACTGTCTCATGCTTTCCCTAACTGTTATCGAGAACGTGACTTATATTATATGCCAACGTTATTTCCAGCGAAAGGACTTTTCTCGCAAATTCTTGACTCCAGTTTCCATGCTAAAGGAAACGGAATGGAAGTATTAAAAGATATCCAAAAGCAGATCACGTCGAAAACTGTTTCAATCATGTTCGGCGTGTTTTTTCTGAAACTTCTGAGGAAAGAAGTGGCTAAACACATTCCTTTTCCAAAATCAGACTATGATTGTATAGCAGAATAGTTCTCACTACATCAATGGTAGAACTCTTATGTAACCATATCCAAGAAAATATTTCATCGTTGTTCATATGTTACGGATGTTTGGAAGGATACGAAAATTCAACTAGGTCATGAATGTATGACGTATTCAAATGAACAAAGAATTTCCAACTATGGAGATTTAGCTATTAAACATGGACTGGGATAAACTGGTTGCAGATTTTGTGAATCGAAACATCCAAATGGTGAATTACATTAGTGAGATATTTCTCAATAAGTTGAATATGAATGTTTTGATAGAAAATGCTAAGCAAATGTATGTTGCTACAGATTCCTTATTATTATTGTAAATAAAAAATATTATTTTTCTATTTCAAAGTGTATTTTTTTAAGAAAGTGGTATAGTATACACACAGAGATACGCACACAATTCGTATAAATGTATTATTGTCATAAATTTTAAAATTTAAAACCTAAGATTGTAAAAAATGATAAAAATATGCTCAAAATGTATTCATTTCTAAGATTTTTTTAAGGGAAACATGAATTTTTTATGGATTGAAAACATTGTTTCGAGTATGTGCTTTTGCTTATATGTTTCACTCGTAATAATGTTGTCTTTAATACTCTGAAAAGATGGAAAAACTGGTTGAAAATAAAATAATCGCATTTTTAAAATCAAGAGATAAATAAAATTAATGAATATAAAAATAGTACATTGAATAAGTCATAGTTTCAGAAAAAATTGAGTTTGTAAGTTTTCATTTTTTTTTTAATGAATATATGTTTATTGATATGTGTAAGTGTTCTTTTCAAGCATGCTTAGGTAATACCATTGAAAAATAAGATAAACCGAAGTTAATGTATTAATTTATTTAGAAATATATTTCTTTCATATCTCCCCCTAACCCAAAATATTGCAAACAAATACCGAGAAATAATTCGCAATCGCTACATTTCAAAAATGTGAATGAAAAATAGTGAAGTATTCGAAACTTTTCATCGAAACAAAGCTACAGAAAGGTAATTGATACATTTATGAGATGGAAAGAAGTTTTACTTGTCGACATTACTGAATTTTAAGGTAAGAACACACAAAACCTCTAAGGATTGGGGAACCAGAAAGCCGAAACCATTGAATGAACTTTTTAAAAAATATTTATTTTTATCGGCATTTAAAAGGAAAATGCAAAGAGGCCGAAAAAACCTTTATAAATACTCTGTACCCCGAATACCTTTGAAAATATAAAGGTCACTGAAAATTTTAGATTTAACCGAATGGGCTTTGCATTTTATCCCTTACATTTTTAAAGTAAGACATATAGGATGCATTTCATGAAATAGTTCGAAATTCTACCCTTTATGAAAAAGGATTTTTAATAATTGAAATATTTTTATTATAACTACCTTTTGTAAACAAATTTGATAATTTTTTACCTTCTCCAATTCGGACATTAAGTCCTCATAATGATTAATGCATTACGTATCTGGCACAATAACTCCACATTAGAAATTTCATCAAACAAAGTTTGATAGGTGCCATGACATCAAATGATTTTTGAAGGAGTAGGCTGAAACATTTCTTAAAACAATTTTTTGACAAAGTAAGCTTTACCAGAATCGGAAGAACCACTTATCATAGTGGATGGATGTCTTATGTTTGGAAACTCCATTGCAAACGCAAGGATTTGTAAATTTCTTATACTATTCTATATTGTAAATATGTTTATAATTTTACTTGCATAAAAATATTTAACTATGAACACCAAATAATTGAGATTGAATAAAACATTTTTATATCAACTATTTATTTACAATAAAATAATATAATGTACAGAGATACAGCAAACAATATTTCCAACAGTAATGAAACTGAATTGAGTAGAGTAAATGATATAGCATTAACAATTCAATGTAAATAAAGAATCCTTCCTCCGCTAATGAATGCAATAGTACATCGTTAATTTAAAAATTTTTTTTTTGTTTTACTTCAAAAACAAATCTAAGAGGTGGTCAAGTACCATTTACAGAATAATTTCATGTACATAATATTTTCATAAACAAAGCAATATTTTACAGGGCGAAGGATTGTTTTACTCCAAGACAAACATATGCAAATCTTTAAAAATACAAAACTCAAAATTTTGAGATGTAACTTATTTAATATCAACATATTTACACATTCATCACAATGAATTTTTTCAAGTAAAAATAAAAGTAATAACACAAGTTTGCTGTTAAATTTTAAAGTGACCATATGCTAAAGTATTATTCCATCTTGTAAAATGTATCTTTTGCTATCAAAAGGGCTCTGAGTTTACTTTTGATAAGACACATTTTGCACGATGTGATTGTGACTTGCTATTTTTTGAGCTTTGGCTAATCCACGAAGACGACACACAGTCTCTTTATAGTCTAAATGTCGATTTGATTGATTGATAATAATTTTTGAGACTCCTGTCGCCGTTTTTTTTTCTCCATTTCAGCACTTTTTAAACTATACATTTTTGGTTTGAGCCCCAAATTCAATGGCTAAACTGGATGATAACTCATCTTTCATCCTGCAAGTACTTTTTTATTTATTTCGTTGCATAGAGGGTGAGTTTTGGGGTAATCGGAAGTATCAAAGAAATGTAGATCTTTCTCCATATCTTCATACACGTCTTGTGTTACAATTTCATAGCACAACGAATCAGTATCAGTAAAAAGTAATTTTGCATTGGTATTTTATTGATTTTATATACTATAATGAAAATATACATAAGAATTTTTGATATATCTAGAATGGAGAAACCAATGTAGATCGGTCTATTTAATAAAAGGGAATTTTTTTCTCTCTATTGAAACTAAATCTGTTGTTTATTATTCGAAAATTATGGAATGCAGGAGAAGCAACGAGTTTCTTAGATTTTTTCTGATCCTGTACAAGATCTATTACTGTGCGCTTCCGTAGTTTTCCATGGTTTTACCGAATACGGCATTATTTAACAGTTTAAAGAGGTTTTTTCAAATAAGCTTTCGCGTTTTTCTTTTTTCGTATTAAAATCATGTACTTTTTAAGCCAAGTCTTGGTGAAATTTAAGCACCTTGTGGATTTTAGTTACTTTTAAACCTAGAAAAACATTTGTTTTAAATTTCTATAATGAACGATATAACCTTTTACACATCAAATTAGGAACTAATTTCGTACAGCTATTGGTATTAAATTATGTTCTTGCGCTATTTCCTTGCAATATGGGGATAGCATATCATTTGTCACATTTAATGTTTCTGGGCCAGGGGATAGTCATTATGTAAATCGTGTAAGTTTTGTGGATAATCCATGTCTACTTCTAAAATGTAACCTATGTTAGACTCATCGAAATTTTCATAAAATCAATTGGCTCTGTAATCCACTCAAACCCGTGAGTAAGG
>BMAO01005972.1:0-17279 GCA_019973975.1 Trichonephila clavata
TTGGCATGTGCAGCATAATTATCAAACTAGTAATTAATAATTAAATGACCTATTAGTTGCTGCTAAAAAAATTGTCAATACACCTACCATCCCCCATACTTCACTTTAATCCGAATTTTTTATACATACAATATACAATTTAAAATGAAATCAGAAGTTAACTACAAGCAGGAAAAAGGGCAAATTGACAATGCAAAAATTCAACATTTAAATATTTGTAAAATATACATTCTTACTTGACTCCATAAAAATGTCTTTGATGGAATATGAAACAGCTGAAATTGTCCAGAGACTTCAGCAACCAATAAAATTAATGAATCATCTGTCAGAGAAATACAGCAAACATTTTCGTCTACAATGAAACAATTATGTTCAGTTAAAATGATTAATTTATAATCAGAAATCACAGTTTTTTTGTTACCAATTATTGAAAGACAAATTAAAATCAATATTCACTTGTTTGAAATTCCCACAATAGTTCAAATGAATCTTCCCTGTAAATCGATACCTTGTTATGTGTAGCTATAACTATAAACAAATGTGATGATGTACAATATATGGCAAATTCTCTTCCTACCTAAATAAAATACATGGAATTAGTTAGTTAAATTATAACACTTAAACCGTTTATACAGATTCTTCAACTACTTTCAATTGATCTTCAAGGGGCATGAAATTGTAAATGGAATTAAACAGATAAATGTAGAGTTTGTAATAAGAAGAGATTAAATGTCTCGTTTGTAATCTTACTTGGAGTGCATATTCGAAGAGAGACAAAGTTTTTACTTGGAATAAGGAAGACAAACCAGTCGAACCCATATTTGTTATACAATGTGTAAATGACAGACAAGATGTGTTTTTCTAAGTCCGCGCCACAACATTGGATTACAGTTATGAACAGTTACAGTTATGAAGTTCTACTTTGTAAGCAACAACATTGAGCCGAAACCGAATGACTTCCAATCCTGATTCCGGTGTAATGTTCAACTGAATTTTTCAAACTTCTAAAATACAAGTTTTTAAAAAAATTTTAACTATATGGGTCAAAGTTTCTGTAGATTTCAGATTTAGGATTTTATATTATTTATTTCAGTATTTTTCCAAAATACCTTACTAATATTTGAGGTGAATTGTGGAATCGACCACTTATCTCGCCAAGTGTTTTCTCGTCAAATCTGGTAACCCTTTTGATTTCTGTATCAGTGAGAGAGAAGTCCAATCGTGTTGTAGTAGGGTTGCTACTCCAAAACACAACACGCAAAAACGCACCAAATTAGCGATTTTTCATAATTTGGTGGACCAGTGGCTGATTCGACAATTTCACCAATTTTCTTAGCTCATATCAATGGTGAATTTGCTACAACGGGGACAAATGACTGCAACGCTCCCATAGTAAACTTTACAGTAGAACTGTCTATAGGTTTTGTAGGTTATGGAGTAGGCAAAGGCTATTAACACCTGATTACAATCCTACGATATTTCCGCCCATCGGGTATAGTGGTTAGTGATGCTGACTGCGGTGACGTAGGGCCTGGGTTCAATTCCCGGAGAAGGCATGAATGCTTATGTTGTAATCCTTCTCTCCTTTGGAATGTGAGCTTCACGCTTACTACTGTGTGATACTACTTTGTGATGCACGGGTTATAAATGTTCTAAAAAAATAAAAAAAGAGGTTATTTATTTTTAATATTTTTTTCCAATTAATAAATATCAAAATCTAAGTTCATGTTCTGTAAAAAATTCTGAATTTGTTTTTATTTGATGTTGCTTTCTCTAAAAGTTCTGCAGAGGTGATTGCTTAGGGAATCTATTCTCTAACATATTATAGAGATTGTGGCAGTATCTAAGTAAGCCAGTAACAGCCCCTCCAGACGGGAGTGATTACTTCTGTCTAGTGGTCATGTTACTGGTCTTCGAATCCAAGCGTCAGGGATTCTAATCTTCCACATTGGTGACCTTGGCTGAAAAGAAAAACGCAAATCTTCTGATGTGTCATGGTGCCATCTACCCGCAAAAAAAGAGCAAGTAAAGCCGTCGGACCCACTTGCGTAGCAACGTCGTCAGACTCACTCGACGCAGCAAAGTCGTCAGACTCATTTGACGCAATAGTAACAACTCCCACGTTTGCCATAACAACAAACATCTCGTTCGTTCACCCATCCACCGACTCACTTGTGGGGGAGTACTGTGGTCGTATCTAAGTAAGCCAGTAACAGCCTTCAGACAGGAGTGACCACTTTTGTCTAGTGGTATGTTACGTGCTTACGAACATATAGGTCGCGGGTTCAAATCTTCCACAGAGATCATTCCTGTGAAGCAAATTTTGTGCAAGTTAATAAATAATGTTCGAAATCATTGATTCTATTGCAAGGTGAGCAAACAGCATTATCCGGTAAATTAAATTTGTTTAGAAGGCCGGGAGTTATTATCATTCTGCTAAATTTCGTATTCCTAGAATCTCCTCTCTTCTGCTTATGGACAAATTCGACTTTGTAAACAACATTGAATCGAAACCAAATGACTTCCAAACCTACTTTCTGTGTAATGTTAATCTATGGGAAAACATCAAAATTCAATTGAATTTTTCAAACTTCTCTGCAAGTTTTTGATTTATATGGATAGAAGATGATCTGTAGATTTTAGATTCATAATTTTATATTATTTATTTCAATACCTTTTCTAAAATACCTTGTTAATTTTTTTAGCTCAAAGCAATGGTGAGTTTGCTATAACCGGCAGAAGAAAGAGTACTAATGACTGCAAGAAGAAATGGGTACAAATGACAGCAGCGCCCCCATGGCAAGCTTTATGGTAGAATTTGTCCCTACTCCAATTCGCTATTGTATCAACCAATGCCGACTTAAGCTCCTTTGGGGCCCTGGGCACAAAAGATCTACAGACCCTCTTGGCACTGGAGGATCGAAATTTATAATCAGAAAATGTGGTTATCCGTGCCCTTCTGAATACCTCCGGGTCCCATGCCCCTGGGTGCCCACCAAAGCGCCCAACGGATAAACCGGCACTGATATCAATGGATGGTATGTTCTCCAAAGTTCCAAAGTATTTACTGCATTAGTAGTTTTGGTTTTTTTCTGTATTCTGTTTTGGTAAGCATATGTATGAATATCTTATGAGGCTACCCAGTCAATATTTGCATCAAATTCCGTTATGGCTCGTGATTTTATTCGCTTTCCATTTCAAAAAAATATTTGAGCGACTCAGAATCCAAAGAAATACTAACTGTGTATTATATTGTGAATGGATATGTACACTGGTGTCCAAAAGTTAAGCATAAATCGTAAAAAGCGAAAAACATGGAGTAAATATTCGTAAAATTATTCCAAATTTCTGGCGGATTTTCATTGAAAGAAGAAGACATTGGGTTTATGCAAAGCTTTTCAGTCAACTACGTCCTGTGCGAAACACCGGCGCATTTCGGAACGCGGAGAAACCGATTCATGCAGCATAGGCAGTTCAGACAAGTTTCGTGCAACTTCTGTGCAAAGGAACGTTGTTAACCCTCAAACAAGGTGAATGATGGCACAAAGACGCCAATTGGACATGTTTACGAAAGGAAGAATCGTTGGAATGCTGGCATCATCACGATCACAAACCGAAGTGTTTCGAATTCTGAATGTGGACCAGTCTGTGATCTCAAGACTGTGGCAGAGGTTTCAAAGAACGGGAGATGTTACCCGACAACCAGTATCAGGTCGACCAAGAGTCACAACCCCTCACCAAGACCGATATCTGGTAATAAGTGCGTGACGTCAGAGGGGCAGTACTGCCAGAGCACTGGGTTCGGCGCTCACAGTCGCCACAGGAATACGAATTTCGAGACAAACTGTTTACAGGAGACTCAATCATGCTGACCTGTATGCCAGAAGACCAGCAGTTTGCATTCCTCTCACGTCTGCGCATAAACACGCTCGTTTGAACTGGAGTTTAAAACATCAACATTGGAGTAGGAGAGTGGGCCAATGTGATGTTCAGTGATGAGTCCCGGTTTAGTCCGAGTTAGTGATTCTCGGCGTGTAACGATATGGAGAGAACGTGGAACACGTTTTGAACCAAGAACGTAACGGAACGACATCATTTTCCATCAAGGGAGTAATGGTATGAGCAGGCATCATGATGGACGGCCGCACAGACCTCCATTTCTTTGACACGGGGTCTGTGACTGCTCAAAGATACAGAGACGAAGTTTTTGAGCCTTATTTTCGCTTGTTTCGAGGTGCTGTCGGTCCTGACTTCCTATTCATGGATGATAATGCGCCATGTTACCGAGCGGTGCTGATTGATGACTTCCTTGAAACGGAAAACATCCAGCGCATGTCGTGGCCTGCGAACTCCCTTGATTTAAATCCTATCGAACATGTATGTTATATGCTCGGGAGAGAGGTCCAAGAAGCTTGGAACCGTTTGAGCCCACAACTTATTCATCATCTCATAGAAAGTATGGTTAATCGCTGTGCAGCGTGCCTGGCTGTCAGAGGTGACCACACGCCTTATTAAACTGCAGCATCAGTATCTTTTTTTATGTTTTCTTTCATTTTTTCTTTAAGGTGTGAATCCTTGCTATGCTCAGTTTTCTATCAAACTGCTATTTTGGAACATTACATTAATTATTATCATTCTTTTGATTTGCTTACTTATTTTATAACCATTTTACACTCGTATATCACGTTTCCCGTCATTCTGATTTACAGTTCCTTCTTTATTCACATAATTATCAATTATACTTAACTTTTGGACACCAGTGTATTTTAGAAGCCAAACTATGGATTACTTTAGGAAATTTGATTGAGAGATTTTGTAGTGTATAGTAAACTGAATAACTATCTGGTAAAATGAGCCTTTTTTGTATTAAATTCTGTGAATTCGTCCAAAGCTTGCCAAATAGCCCACGCTTCTACCTTGAAATCGGAATTGATCGAATTAATTTTATAAGTGAAGAAACCGTTTTGTGTAACACCTGCTGTTGAAGTAATATGTTGGTTTTTAGATGCATCTGTAGCTATTTTGAGGTATGCTCAATAGCAGAATTCTCAACATCTAAGCCGGTAAAGACTGAAGTATGGAGTGCCAAGGTGTCCAGATGAGACATCGTGTCTCCAAAAAAAACCACCTGTTCCTTCCTTACACCGTGTGTGAATTGCCTCGGAGAATATCTTTAATGACGACACACCTTTTTCTTTCGCTGACATACAGGGGATTGTTAGTCAAAACGCTCCAAAGGAAGGAAGCTTCAAGTAATAGACCCTTTGTGTTGGGTTCCTCGCGCTCACATGGGATGTAGGCATTTTGAAGAAAAGACGCACCCTCAGTGAAAAAATGACAAGACAAGTAATAGCCTCTAGATGGTGAGCATGATGCCGTTTCGTGTAGGGATCAAATGTGCCGGCTGATCATTCCCAAGCACCAATGGAGGGGACTAGGGTCAGGATAGCCGGGTGCATATGTGTTACACTTGCCAATGAGTGATAACTGAACTGGGGGCACGAAAGAGACCAATCCCTGCAAGTGGACAGGGGAATTCTCGATCTCCATCAACTGGCATAACTTTTCCGATCTTCAAATTTTGAGTTTTTGGGGGCAACCGCCCCTCAAGGACTAAGGGATATGGACCCTTGATATCTTGCTTTTTACTAAAGAATGACGCTTTGAAGTTTCTTTTTCGAAGACTCTTAGTTAAGTATATGGACGTAGCTACGCTCAAGGACCTACTGATGAACTTTGCCAGACTAATGAACTTTGCCAACTGATGAACACTGCCGACTAATGAATATTGATTACTTATAAACTTTGCCTAAGGAAGAAATACAGATTACCGGAGTCAGCGGCTCCAAGGCTGGAATGCTTGAACTGAAATCGAAATAGAAATTTTCCTACATGAAAACTGTAAAGAGTGGCATTTTAATATTGAATTTATAGTTTATTTATTATTTACTCTAGAAAAAATGTCCTTTTGGCAATTAGCTGTGTGATCTTTGACGCTACCCTGTCACAATGTTACACTATAATAAAATATTCTTGGAACTTGTCTTTCGATCAATTCGTTAACTCTCTGAGCGGTTGACTCTCTAATTGAAACTCATTCAAAAAGCGGTCTACTTTTTCAAAGCGGGTGGTAACGAAAAGGTTTCTGTTATCATACGCGAACTTCTTCGAAAATGCACCCCAGTTTTATGCATCCCCCCCCCCTTCTTTAACCCTTTATCTACCGAGCGTACTTATAAGTACCACTCACTTTCGAATTACATAAAATAACCATTTTTACGAATATTATGACGATATTTAGCAGAAACACTCTTTTAATTTCACTCTTCTGGGGTACATGGCAGCACAGGTTCTATGATGAGTATTTTGGCGGGAAAGTCAAATGATTTTAAAACATAAGTTGCGTTTTCAGGTGACGTTTTGATCAAATCGCGAGGATTGTCATTTTTGTTCCGAAACAGTATTCAATGTCTAAAGGTAAGTGCCTTATTTTTTGTTTGTTGTTAGTTAAGACCTTCGAAAATGATTTGACTATTTATTTTAAGTAATTAACTTTGACTGTATGTAATTAACTTTACAGTTGAATAACTTTATGGTACTTATAAGTACCGACAGAGCACACTGGGTGTTAGAGCTGGGTTTTTTTCATCCTTGTAGCTTATTGTTGTTTTTTAATGTGCTGTAGCGTCACCACTATAGTGCAATAGAGTTATACCTTTTTTAGCATTTCTTTTTGCTTAACTTATTTATTTTTCTTTTTTATTCTTTTATTTTAAAATTTTAAAAAATTGAACTTAGAATCTGAGTTTTTTTTTTACCACACAATTATTTATATCATTTATTAAAAAATTAGCAACACTTTAATTTCTTTATTTGTCAGTGAATATTAGCGTCGCATTGTTCAGCTATACACGAAGGCTTTTGGTGACTAACCGAGTAATTTGAACCATAGTCAAGTGACGCGGACGACACCTGAGCTGGTACCCTCCTCTTCTAACTACTACACCACACCAACGAGAGGACGTTTGAGCTCTCGAGGGTCTTCAGTGGTACTGGGCTCGAACTCATTACACGCTAGCCATGATCCGATGCCTTGACCATTTGGCTACCGCGGCCACTTCTTTATTTGTAACTGAGATTTAACAATAATATGAGGTTTTTTCAAGGTACTATTATGTTTATTATTTTCCTTTTCTTAGAGTGTCTAGAAAAAAGAAGCTCAGTCTTCAAGAGGCTTTTGATTTATTACAAAACCTACTATATAAAAGCAGTGATGCCCTAATCGATTATTATTCAGATGAAGGCGTCTCACAGTGGTCAATTTTCCTGATCTGGCGCACGGAAACCCCAAAAAATGAAATTGAGTTGAAATAAAAAACAACCCACATTTTATGGTCCTCTTGAGTTCCCTAGCCATGTGGTAGACATTTTTTGTCAGTGCGCGAATGGAAATTTTCAACAACCATCGGTATATATCGGGTTTGTTCATTCTATAAGAAACACTTACGAGCCTCATTTTCCAGTCGGTAGTTCAATCGTTTCGTCTGAAAAGATTTTGCAGATTTTAAAGGTTTTTTTTAAAAATACATGTCATAGACAGGTAATTTCTTGATTGACTTTCAAATTGGGCCCAAGTTCGATTAAAAATTATAAAAACATAACATTTTAGCACAGCATGTAACTCCTACGAACGTATGTTGGTTTTTTATGTTTAATGGGCTAGAACTTTTGGGATTGACACGGATTGATCACAGTAAGACTTAAGTCACACAGAGTAGATATAGATCACCTTTAATTTGATACCAAATGTAGCAGCTACTTCTTGCAACTCTCATAGTTATGATTTTTTTCTTGCGTTGGCCGCTGGTGTTACTCGGAGTGCCTTATTCGATGTGTGGAAGAAAAACCAAGATCCCAAGCACAAAACTAATACTGTTTTGAGTTTTGTTAGGACTACAACGGACTTTGATAAATATGAAGACCAGCTGAAATTTTAATTTAGAAAAATTGTTAAAAATTTCTGTTTATTTGTGGTTGGAAAACGGAGGACGTGCCGTAGAAATGAGAAGTTCTTCTCCAAGTTGAATGATGCGTGGTTGTCGGGAAGAGTAAGATTTATACCATACAAATAAACTCCAGGTCAACCTCAAAATCATTCGGGGAATGCAAAGCCACGGCAAAGAGGGAAAGAGTAGGTCCTTACTTCAGCAAGCAAGAGCAAGTACTATCATTTTCAACAAGAATGTCAATGCAAGCAGCTGGAGAAAGAGATGCTGTCTTAATTTTGAAATAAGTGACTACTTGCTCACCTAGACGGGCTACTCGCCTGGAGTAATGCTTAGCCCAACAGCCAGAATCGGCGAAAAAATGACTCCTGACCAAGCCTTGGCTCTTTATGTCGACACCAAATGTCAAAAGGCTAATATAATAGAATAAAAGGAAATAGCAAAGAGTTCCACGCTGATATTAACTCCAACTATAATAAGCTTATAGATTCTAAAATTAACTGTTATCCTCCTGGTATCGTCATTGATGAATATCAGCAGAGGTTCCAAATGCAAGCACTTGTTTATTACACCTTATGCAGATTAGCCAAAGCTGAGGAAGATGTTTTAAAACAAATTGATGCCCAAAATAGCATAAAATAATTGGAAAACGGCTTTTCCTTTTTGGAAAGTGTCGTCGAAAGAAGCTCTAAAAGACCACCCACTTCCTCTAAAGTTGCCGAATCGTTTTCTAAATGGAAGATATTATCGGTGTAAGTGACGTATTTCGGAAACTGACAAACACAAATGTCTGTGTTTGCGCCGTGTACATTTTTCAGTTAAAATTTACACGTTAGGTAAAACGTTAGTAAATCTTTTGTGTTTAACTATTCCAAGGTTATCTGACTGGACGTTTAAGTCTGTGAAGGCGCAATGAAATAGCAAAGGGCTAGCGTTCAAATTCTACTGGACTATATTTGTTTCATTGTAATAATTTTATATAACTTTTTCTACTAATTTGCTTCTGAAATCTAAATATTTCTTCCAATTTAATTTTCCATTCAAATATTTGATACAAGTTTTTGATGTTTCGTAAAATATTAGAAACAATGATCTCAGTCTCATGAGTGCAGACGGCGCTTGCTTATATTTGAATGTGAAAATTACAGCAGCATAAAACACGACCTCGTTTGAATTACCTCGAGTGTGCATATTTGGAACCGTTTAGCGTGTTCGAATTAACTCAAGAGCACACGTTAAGGGTTTTACATTGCATTATACATCAACACGGTGGCTACTGACGACTGACCACCTAATTCTGAACCACAGTTAATTGACGAGGACGACACCCTAGCTCATACATCACTCTCCAAACTTCCACACCACGCCAACGTGAGGATTTTGAGCCACGGCATATTTAACGTGCTTCAGCTCCTCTATAGGGTCAGACTTTAGTGGAATTAGGGATAGAGCACTGAACTCATGTTTAGGACCGTGACCACCTGGCTACCGTGGCCGCAAAAGAAAATAGAGTTTGAAAGAAAGGTATTGGAGAAGTGTATTTGAGGGAATAACTTCAAAACTTAAAGAAAAATCGAAACACCGACATTTCTTTTAGAAATAGTAGTTAATATACCCCTTCGTATTCTTAAAACCACTTTATTCAGTGTATTTCGAAATTGAATAATGGTTCCCTTTTTAGAGAAACTTACTATAATTATGTCAAATCATTTTCGTTTTGTTTTCTAAAGGGATCGCCGAAACAATGCAATTTTATTTGAAGCACAAAAATACTTATTGGGTGGGTACGATAGCTATAACTATGACGACAAATGGTGTGGTAGTTCTATAAATGTATTGAACAGTTTATGAGCAGACCCTGAGTTATGTATAACTTATGTAAATCAAAGAGAGCGTGAACTGTATACTTTAAATAATGTTGGTTTATTGAACGACTGTAGATACGTCCGCTCCTTGGGTTGATTACATGCAGTGACAAAAAGTAAACAAAGAGGACTACTAGCACCCTCTGCACATGTGGGTCATAACACTTATGGCTGGATCTAATACAATTCTCTACTGAATGGAGGAGACCATTTTTTTTATCATGTAAATTGTGTTTGGGTGGGAGAAGACTAGTTAATAAGAACGTTTAAAACACAGGTGTCTGCAATTTGTGATACGTGTTGCACTTGGTAAAATTTTCAGTGGCACTCTGCACTACTCTACAAATTTGTCAATTTTTGAGTGGATGGAAGTTGATAAATTTGTAATAGGCCTTATTTCACAAACATCTTCAGAACTATGGACATTTACAGAACTACAAAAAAATCTGAAAGATAATTCTAAAATTAAATTTTCAGATATTTTGTAAATTATTGATTGCCATTACTGGATAAATTTATTTGTTTGAAAAAAGAAATTGCATGTACTCTGTTTTCCCCTTTTGGTTCTACAAATCAAAGTAAAAAAATCTTTCCTCGTATGAAAAATCTTTCGACTTTACTGTATGAAAGTAGAGCGGTGAAAGAGTTAGATTCGATTTAAAATTTTTATTTATCTTTTATTTAACTGTAATGAAGGTATGACGGATCTATACGGGTTTATACTAATTTCTTCTTTTTTCCTTTCAATCAAAATATTTATTTCAACCAACCTTCATCGAGAAACCAAATGTGATTTATGTAAATAAGGAATATTATATAAATTCGGTTTTCGCGTATTGAAGTGAGCGAAGTGAGAAGTCAAGTTAAGTAAAGTGAAGAGAGTGAGAGGTCGACACGTAGTTGTTGACAAGTTAAGCGAGGTTGATACGTTTGATGTGCGCAAAGAGAAGTGTATTTGAGGATAGAAAAGCATTGAAATGAAATATTACGGAGCGTGGAGTCATTGTCAATTCATCCAGCTAAATAGAGTGCCTGAAATTCTCCGTGAAAGATCTGCAGCATTAAGAAACAAGGTACCGTAAATTTTATTAAGTAAAATCTGATTATTAGTGTGCAGCGTAGTTGTAAATGTGGGCATTTAAGCTGTCTTAGATTCAGTTGAAGTTCTGTAATATTATCCCCATATTTATATATCTCACCTTTGCACTCTACTATAGTTTTATATACTATTGTGTATTCTTAGTTGATCCATGTGATCATTATTATTAAAATGAGAGGCTTTCCTGAAGTTGACATCAAAGAGGCTTCTTTTGCGATAAACAACTAACGTTTATTTTTACAATGTAATTTTAAAACTAATCTACTTTTTCTAAACAATTGCTACATAACGCTTTCCGCTCCTCGCTTCGTTATACTTCTGTTCAGTGTCTTGCTACCGTTCAGTTTCTTTTCAACAACTCCCGTCCCCCTCTCTTTTCAAGCTCGCTTCACATAGCGGGCGCTAGAGGGCGCAACATTCTCCCCACTTGAGTTTTGGAACTTCTAGGAGAAAACTCAACAAAGAACTAAACAAACTGAAAATATACTAAAAATATCATAAGCATACAATTATCTGAGAATGATACAAAAAGACATTAGGATAATACAACAGAATTCAAATTCTCAAACTAAAACATAGAGTGAATATTCCATGAGGAAAAAAATATAGTAAATATCAGCAATAAAATTACTTCAATATAAATTCACAAAATTATAATACTAAAATTGTTCAAAAGGATATTTCTATTTCAAGTCCAAGTTAATGTCCATGGCTTTCGTACTTTCGGTGACTTCTAAAGGATACAGTCTTTGGACAGGTCTGAGTAAAGTTCCTTTGCCTGTTTTTAATTTCACCAGCCTTGTACGTCCATCTCTTCCAGGAAAGAGTTCGATGACTTTTGCTAAGGGCCAGTAAAGTCTCTTTTTATCCTCCCTACCAATTAATACGATGTCTCCAACTTTGATTTGATCAAGTCTTTTAGGGATGGATGACCGCAAAAATCCCAAATATTCGGTTCGAAATCTTTCTTTTAGTATTTGTCTTAGTCTCTGAACATATCTGTATCTCTTATTGATATTTGTCTTGTCTATTTTGTCCAGATCGGGCACATCATTGTTTGGGAGATCTTGAAGAAAAAAGGATGGCGTTAAAGCTTTTAAATCGGGTTCTTCTGACAGGTATGTCAAGGGTCTATTGTTCATAACTGATTCACACTCACAGACAAGAGTGAACAGTTCTTCGTATGTCAGAGTTGAACGTCCTAAGTTTTTCCTGAGAAGGTCTTTTAATATTCCAATTAGCCTTTCCCAGAATCCTCCCCACCATGGGGCAGATGGAGGGTTGAACTTCCATCTTATTTGGTTAATCTCAAATTCGCGTTGAATTTTTGTCCAATCAAGTCGCTTCAATGCTGTACTTAAGCCTGTAAAATTAGTTCCATTGTCTGAGTATAGAATGGATATTCTACCTCTTCTTGCGATAAATCTTCGTAATGCTTGAATAAAAGCATTTGTACTGAGAGAAGGTATTAACTCTAGGTGGACAGCTCTGTAAACAGCACAGGAAAAGAGGACAATCCAAACCTTCTCATTTGACTTGGTTATTAAGGGTCCGGCCAAATCCAACCGGACACTTCAAATACTGCTGATAGTCTGGTTCGATCTCGAGGCAGAGGTGGAAATGGAACCTCAAGGTTCTTCGTTTTTTGTCTTTTACAGATGATACAGTCTCTAATAACGGAGCTAACAGTTCTCCGACCTTTGATGATCCAAAATCTCTCTCGTAAAATTGTTAGAAGGATGGAAGTTCCTGCATGCTTGTGAACTAAGTGTTCTTGCTCAATAAGTCGTTTGATCACTAAATGTTTAGGTGGAAGGATCAATGGAGCAATGAATTCAGGCAATTCATCTTCGTTGGCAATTCTGGACTTTAATCGGAGTATACCATCATTATCAGTAAAAACTTGAAAGTTTTTCAAAGATTTTCTTCCTTCTTCATTAAAACACTCCTTTTGTGCTGAACGCAGTAGTGTTTTCTGAGCTTCCATTATTTCTTCTTGTGTTAAATTTGCATGCTTCCTTAAATTCTTAGCTTTCGGCTGAAAGCGTAATATCCATGCTAAGACTCTAACTATTTTTGAAAATTTCGAAATTCTTGTTGCTAATAGAGTTATAGTGGATTTAAATTCTATATTGCTAGCTGAGACGACAATTTTTCGCTTCTCTTTTTCAACTTCTTCTTCATTGACACTACCAAATGACTTAGGCCAGTCTTCTTTAGATTTCTTCAGCCAAGTAGGTCCTAGCCACCACTCAGATTTCAAAAGCTGTCTGGGTCCGCATCCTCTAGAGAGAATGTCAGCAGGGTTTTGATTTCCTGGAACATGGAACCAGTTTTCAGGAGGAGTCAGCCTTCTTATTTCAACAATTCGATTGTTCACAAACACTGACCACTGTTCTTGTCTCTTAATCCAGGTCAACACTGTTGATGAGTCAGTCCAAAAATAAGAATTAATATTCTCAATTTCTGGTTTCAGAGCCTGACTCACGGAATCAAATAATCTCGCTCCAATAGTAGCTCCCATCAATTCAAGACGCGGGATCGTTATTTTCTTCATCGGAGTTATTCTTGACTTAGCTTGGAGTAACTGGACATTGACTGCACCATCAGAAGATTCGCATCTCGTAAATATACAAGCCGAATAAGCAGTCTGACTTGCATCAACAAATATATGGAGACTTAGGTTCGATTCTGTAGTTATTCCTAACCATCTTGAGATCTTAACATCACTTAAATAGCGTAAACCTTTCAACCATGAAAGGAATTTCCTTTTTATGTTTTCATTAACTTCTGAATCCCAGTGGTCATTGTTCCTCCAAGTTTCTTGAAGTAAAAGTTTTGGTCTTATTAAAGCTGGAGAAATAAATCCAATTGGATCGAAAATTCGGCTTGTGAGGGACAAAATTTTCCTTTTTGTTAACGTTCCGGGTTCTTCCAGTTTTAGGGATTCCGAATCAATTTTTAAAGTATCCGAGTCTTTATTCCATATCAAGCCTAAAACATTTGTACTAGAACTTGAACGGGGGCAAACATGAAGTTTGTTGCTTTCCCAACCTCTTAAGTCAAATTGACCTTCTTTCATAATTTCTGTGGCTGCCTTCATAAATTTTTCTAATTCTGACGGGTTCTTCACGCTCATAACACAATTGTCTACATAAAAACTGCTTCGTAAATCTTCTAGCAGTTTTTCAGAATATTGTAACTTGTAAGTATCTCTTGACAAATGATGATGTATGACTGCCATCAATAAAAACGGGCTGCTGGTCAAGCCGAAAACTACTCGCCGGTGTCTATAAGTCTTGACATTATTTTTTTCATCATATAGAAAAAATCGCAGGAAATTTCGATCGTTTTCGTTGAGAGAGATTTGTAGGAATGCTCTTTTAATATCCGAAACTACACCTACTTCATACAGTCGAAATCTGACTAAAATGGTGGGAATTGTCTCGATAAAGTTCATTCCAGTTTCTAAACAATCATTCAAGGATGGGTAGTTAGGGATCTTGGCCGAGGCATCGAAGACGGGCCTAATTTTCAAAGAAGACATAACCGAGGTTTCTTTAATAACTGGACGATGAGGAAGGTAATGAGACTCTTGCAATGACATTTCTTCACAAGAAACTTCTTCAATTACTCCTTCTTCTACCCATTCTCCAAAAACTTGCTGGTACTTTTCTCTATATCCCGTTTTGTCTAATTTCTTATAAGTAGAATCTAACCTCTTGTAAGCTAACTCATAGTTATTTGGTAAAAGGGCATGATCTTTTTTCCAGGGTAAGCTTACTTCGTACCTTCCATCTGAATTTTGCTGAACAGTATCTCGAAAGTGAATCATTACGGCCTTTCTCAAATCATCTTTGTTATTTTGTTCAACAGGATCTCTAATACCGAGCAGCTCTAAGTCCCACAAGAATGAAACTGACAATTCCTGAGACAGCATACTAACGACAGTCATATTCACATTTTGATGTTGTAACTGAGGAACTTTTCCCATTAATGTCCAACCTAATTTAGTCCCCATGGCGACTAATCCAGACATCAATTCTTCTCGTTTTCCCGTAAATAGTTTACCAACAACGTCGGCTTCCAAAAGTATTTCAATGGGTCCTGAATCATTTTGAAAGTCAGTTATAAATATTTTCTTTCGTTTCAATTCCCTCATCCAAGGTCCATACCTAACGCTAGCTATGTCGTTGCAAATTATATCTTGATCTAAAGCATTTAAACTACAGCTATATTTCCCGTCAAGGCTATAAAGATAAATTTTATAACAATTATGCCTTTGTGTTTCAGTTTTCCTACCCCCAAATAATGCGTGTGAAAATTCTTCTTCTCTCTGAATTTCAAAACCTAACTCCTCTGCGGTAGATTTTTTAATGTAAGATCTTTGGGAACCCGTATCTAAAATAACTCTAGCCTTACGTCGTGTCTTTTTCCCTTTAATATTAACTACAAGAGTTTGCAAAAAAACTTCATGCGTTGCACTTGTGTGCGAATACAAAGTGTCTGTAATCCTTTCATCAATATCATTATTACTTTGTTTTGGTATTTGATCCAATTTATTAACTTCTAAGTTAGGACACATTAATTTTAAATGTCTTTCAGAGCAGAGATTACATTTAATACTAGATGAACAGAGTTTTGCTAAATGACCTTTCGTTAAACAAATACGGCATAAACCTTTCCTTTTAATCACCAACAATTTTTCATCTAAAGGAATAAAATATGCTTTTTTACACGATCGAGTTTCATGATTTTTAAAACAAAACATACATAAATTATCATTTGATTTATGGCTAATAAACAATTCGGTTGCTGAGGGTTTTCGATCTCGAGAATTTGCAGGCGCGGCGTTTTTCCGCTCCGAGGAAAAGTGAAATATGTCTGTTCTGCTTAACCGGATTTTCTCTTCAGTTTCGACCTCGTTTTCAAAAAATGAATTATTGCATCAAGACTTGATAATTTTAGTTCGTTTTCCAGACTTTTTCTTTGCCGTTCAAATGAACGTAACACATTTATAGGTAATGAACTTTCAACAAGAGGATATAATATTACCCCGCACATTTCAGATGTTACTCCTAAGGAGCTCAATGCTCTCAATTGAGTAGACAGTTTATTGTATAAACAACTCAAAGGATCGCTTTTATTCCTATTTGCGTTGTTCAAAACGAGCTTTAATAGCTCTCTAACATAAAAATCTATTAACAAGTCTTTTCTACCATATCTTTCTTTTAAACTCTGTAAAGCTGAAGAATAGTTTTCATCAGTTATGGGAAAAGATTCTACAATTTCTCTTGATTCGGATTTTAATTTCATTGATTGGATTAAATAATGAAATTTATCCGCGTTTGTCAGATTCGTATTTTCATGGATTTTTTTGAATTGGTTCCAAAATGTCAACCAATCTTTCAAGTCTCCACCGAATTTATAAAGCTCTATTTCGGGAGTCGTTGACATAATGTTTTAGTAAATTTATCATTTTGTGACTGCGAGCCGTTATTGGTAAAAGCAGTCTCGTTCTCCTTCGTAATCTTTTTCAAATTCTCTAGCACACGCTTAGCTCGTAGCTGAATTCTCAGTGATTTTTCTCGGTATTCTTCAACCGCAATAAATTCATTTTCGAAATCTTGTGCGTTTTCTAAGCCATCTAAATAACCGTTATGAATTGTTTCTAAAGAGTCTGCTTTTTGCTTAAACAATTCTAAGCACATTTCAATTTCGTCATATTCGACGCTATCGTCAGTTAATGCGCTTTCTAACTTATTATATGCTTTGTAAACGAAGCTCTTTGAGCGGTTTTGCTTCTTTTTATTATTTCCATTTCTACTATCTTAATTATTTAAATCTTCTAAACTGTATATTCAGTACATTCAATGCAAAAATTGATCATTCAAATATTTAAAACAAAATCAAATTTCCATGCATTAATATCTTCAAAATGGAAAATAATAAATCTTTGCCTACCTCTTCGCTTCTTTGTTGCCGTTTCAATCAAGCCGCCCAAGCGGGGACGCCATATTGTGGTATTCTTAGTTGATCCATGTGATCATTATTATTAAAATGAGAGGCTTTCCTGAAGTTGACATCAAAGAGGCTTCTTTTGCGATAAACAACTAACGTTTATTTTTACAATGTAATTTTAAAACTAATCTACTTTTTCTAAACAATCGCTACATAACGCTTTCCGCTCCTCGCTTCGTTATACTTCTGTTCAGTGTCTTGCTACCGTTCAGTTTCTTTTCAACAACTCCCGTCCCCCTCTCTTTTCAAGCTCGCTTCACATAGCGGGCGCTAGAGGGCGCAACAATG
>BMAO01005973.1:0-39738 GCA_019973975.1 Trichonephila clavata
GCAGGAAAGAGAGTGTGTTATTGTTTGTTTACATTTGCTTACGATTGCGCAGCACTTTCTAAGTTTCTGTTAAATCCTTTTTTATTGCTGAAAAATTTAATTTTTTTCATTTAAAATGGGAAATTTAAAACGCAGAATTAGTACTAAGAAAAAACGAAAATTTCGTGGCAATGGATCTACTAATAAAGATTCCAAAAATTGTAGCTCAACATCCACCAACGCCAGTTCTTCAAAGATCAAAATTCCTGCTGTTTTTGATGAGGAAAAGGCAGAGTATGAGCCTAAAACACTTACAGGAAATAGAATCATAGATATTGATGTCCTCTTAAATGTTTTTTTTTACAACTTTGTTGCCCAAGATGTTTCGAAGAAGGCTTATTGCTTTCTGAGGATTCAAGGTATGGTTTGTGTTCAAATTTTTTTATAAGGTGTAAACATTGTAACTTTTACTCAGTGTTTTCTAGTTCAAAGAAAACTTTAAACTGTCCTGAAATAAATACAAGATTTGTTTATGGTATGAGACGAATTGGTAAAGGTTTTTCACCTGGGTTTAAGTTATGTGGTACGTTAAATTTACCCAGGCTCAGTAAAACTGCGTACACTAATCATGAGAACAAACTCATGTCTGTGATTTCAGAAGTTAGTGAACTATCAATGCAAAAAGCAGCTTCTGAACTGTTAGTGCTACATGATTCTAAAAATAAAATAGTTGAATGTGGTGTTTCAGTTGACGGAACATGGCAGCGTAGGGGTTACACTTCCATGAATAGGTGTGTCGCAGCTTTGTCAGTTGACACTGGTAAAGTAGTGGACATTGAAATAATGTCGTCATATTGCCCCATCTGCAGAAAGATTTCTAAAATGCCTAAAAGCATTGAATCGGAAACTTTCGCAGCAGATCACGTATGCCATAGTAATTTTCAAGGTTCTGCGTTGAAAATGGAAGCTGTTGGTGCAACTAGAATCTTCCAACGTTCTATTGTGAAGAGATACCTTAAATATGCACACAATATTATGGTGACGGGGATTCCAAGGGCTTTATCAGTGTCAAAGATACTTATGGTAAAGATAGTGTCACAAAATATGAATGCATCGGTCATGTTCAAAAGAGAGTAGGTGCGAGATTGCGCAAACTAAAGTCAAAAAATAAAAATCTGTCTGGTAAAGGCAAACTCACCGACTCTTTTATTGACCGATTGCAAAACTATTATGGCATTGCTGTTCGTAGCAATGTTGTAAACCTCACCGGTCTTCAACAAAATGTTATTGCGGCCCTATTTCATTGCTCATAAAGTGCCAAGAAACCCATGCATGGACAGTGTCCCATCTGTAAAGATAGTTGGTGCTACTACCAGCGAGCACTATCTTGTGGCCAAAAGCCAAAAGAAAAATATAAAGGTTTATCTAATGAAGTTTTAAACATGATTAAGCCTACATATTTAGAATTATGTACCAAAGAACTACTAACTAAATGTCTGCATGGCAAAACGCAAAACTCAAAAATGAGTGTTTTAATGGCATTATATGGCAGAGAGTACCGAAAGAAGTTTTCGTGTGCCTCAAAGCTTTAAAATCTGGTGCATTGGATGCTGTTATACAATTTCATGATGGGTACAAGGGTTGTGTTGACATTTAAAAAAAACTTAATATAACTCCTGGTTATTTTACTTTAAAATCATACAAACATCTTGACGTAAAAAGAATTAACGATGCAGAACGTCATTCAACACCAAATGAAAAGCAGCGTAGAAAAAATTTTAAAAGCAACCAGAGGAAAAAAAATCATTGTTTTAGAGATTAAAGGGGGTGTTATTTATAAATCAGGGGCATTTTAAGTATA
The DNA here is from genome assembly GCA_019973975.1 of Trichonephila clavata. Taxonomy (NCBI): domain Eukaryota; kingdom Metazoa; phylum Arthropoda; class Arachnida; order Araneae; family Nephilidae; genus Trichonephila; species Trichonephila clavata. The sequence goes on from BMAO01005973.1 coordinate 1,841, forward strand.
TCTAATTGTGTCTAATATTAAAAATTGCAGTTTAAAGTTTATTTCTGATTTATCTCAAAATGCATTGTTTTAACGTAACGCATCTGACAACGTAAATATCAGAAAAAGTTGTGAACCAAATTTGTTTAAATTTTACAGGTACATTAATTTTATAGATTTAAAGAACACCTACCATTTTCATGTTTATAGAGTTGATATATTTTTAGTAACTAAGGTGTATATCATGTCTCGTAATAAATTTTTAGTGATTTTTCAATGTTCTTTTATTTTCAATGTTCTTTTACTCGAACCTTGATAAAAATTGTAATAATTTGATTTTATCATTAGGAAAATGGTACCAGCCCTGAAAAATGTTATGATGATCAACATCAAATTTACAGAAGAGAGATATTTTTGTTTTCATTTGAGTTATGTGCGTTATTCTAACAATGAATTTAATTACAATTTTCACTATGTTTTTCTCCCTAAATTTTTTTTTGTGTTATAAGTAAAATATTAAATGTATTTTTCATAGTTTTAAGTTATGTTTCATCAGTAAAAAATATTTTAATAGCAAATATTACAGTTTTTCAAAAAATTTTCTTCGAAGGTGTACAGATACCTTAATACAATATAATTGATTTCCAACTGAAGAAAATTTAATTGGAAATATGTTTTATTTAACCCCACAATTATGCCACCAAAGCAAAGTGCCATTGGTCGATCTACAAATCAAGCAAAAAGGAGAAGTTAAGAACGATCTTCAGAAACAAGTGAGCAGAGTCAAGCTAGGCAAGAACGAGATCGAGTTCACACTGCACTTGCTCGATCATTAGAAACGAGTGAACAGAGGCAAGCAAGGCAAGAACGAGATCTAGAGTTCTCACTGCTCTTGCTCGATTATTAGAAACGAGTGAACAGAGGCAAGCAAGGCAGCAAAGGAATCAAATTCTCAGGACACAGACAAGACGAACGATACATGCTGATTTGAATTTATGTGGTTTCAATTACAATCCCCTTTACAATTACAGTATTTATCCAAGTGTAATTATTGGCGAAATGGACAAAAAGTGTACGTATTGTAGTGCTCAAACATTTAAAAATGAAACACCAGGTAATTGCCGTGCAAGTGGAAAAGTAAAGTTACCAGACTTGCGTTCACCACCAGAACCATTATTAACTTTAGTATCAGGTAAAACAAGTCAATCAAAAAAAAATTTGAAAAATATATGCAAGTACAATGCATGCTTCCAAATGACATCATTCGGAGCAACGAATATCGTTAGCGCAAATTATATGCCAGCATTTAAAGTACAATGGCAAATTTATCACCATGCTGGATCATTACTACCCTTGCCAAATGCTGATCACAAATATCTTCAGATATATTTTATGGGAAATACTGACGAACAAATCAACAGATGATGTCTACTCAATATGAGTACTAAACGAGAGATTGTCACTGAATTGCAAAATTTGTTTGAACAACATAATGAATTAATTAAGTTATTTAAAATCGCCATTGACCAAATGCCATCTGACGATTACAAAGTATTTATAAAGGCAGATAAAACACCTATTGGTCAACATCGAAGATAATTCAACGCACCAACGATCGTTGAAGTGACAATTGTCCTAGATGGTGAAGAATTTAATTCTTGCGATATAATTCTTCATCGTAGAAATGGTGACGTCCAGCAAGTATCAGAAACTCATCGTTCATATGATGCCTTACAATATCCTATTCTATTTTGGCAAGGAGAGAATGGATATCATTTTAATATTAATATGAGAAATCCGACAACTAATGTGGACATTAACAAAATGGTCAGTGCTATGAGTTATTATGCATATTGAACGATGATTCGTGAGAATGCTGATAATCATATATTGAAATGTAGACAATTATTTCATCAATACATTGTTGACATGTATGCAAAAATAGAAAGTGAAAGACTCCTCTACATACGACTAAATCAAGTCAAATTGCGTTCTGAAGAGTACATTCATTTACGTGAAGCAGTTGTAAATGATGGCAATATAAGTGAATTAGTAAAAATGGTCATTTTACCATCCACATTTACAGGCAGCCCAAGACACATGCGTGAGTATGCACAAGATTCAATGACATATATTCGTGCATATGGTCATCCAGATTTTTTCATCACATTTACATGCAACCCAGCATGGGATGAAATAAAAGAGTTTTTATCAACTGGACAATCCCCATCAGATCGTCATGATATTTCTGCACGAGTATTTAAACAAAAATTGAAATCTTTAATAGATTTTTTGTGAAACACCATGTATTTGGAGAGACGCGCTGTTGGATGTATTCCATTGAATGGCAAAAAAGAGGTTTACCACATGCGCATATTTTAATATGGCTGATGGAAAAGTTAACACCAAACAGAATTGATGAAATCATCTCAGCAGAAATACCAGACATTGAAATTGATAAAGACTTGCACGATATTATCTCAAAAAATATAATTCATGGTCCATGTGGCTCACTAAATAATAATTCACTATGCATGTCAGATGGAATGTGTACAAAGAGGTATCCTAGAGACTTACTTGCTGAAACTATTACAGGCAATGATGGATATCCACTCTATCGACGACGATCTACGGAAGATGGTGGAAAATCCATTACACTAAAAGTAAACAATACTATTGATGTTGATAATCGTTGGGTAGTACCATATTCTCCATTACTACTAAAAACGTATAACTCACACATAAATTTTGAGTACTGCAATTCAGTGAAAACTATAAAATATATTTTCAAATATGTGAACAAAGGAAGCGATGTAGCAGTGTTTGGAGTGGAAAATACAACTGCACCTAACGAAGAAATCACCCAATATATCAACTGGGACGCTACATAAGTAGCAATGAGGCTGTATGGTGTATTTTATCATTTTTCATTCATGGGTGATATCCAACTGTTGTTCATTTAGCAGTACATCTTGAAAATGGACAGCGTGTGTATTTTACATCAGAAAATGTACGTGCAAGAGCCAATGTCACCTCCGCCAACTACATTAACTGAAATTTTACATTATGTAGAAATTATACCTTTGCAAGGACATTACTGTACTCTGAAGTACCAACTTATTTTACTTGGAATACATCAACAAGAAAATTTCTGCGTCGTAAACAAGGTAGAGCAGTACAAGGACACCTAAATTTATATTTCACCGATGCATTGGGTCGTCTGTACACTGTACTTCCAAATAACGCAGAATGCTTTTACCTAAGATTATTATTAATCAATGTTCGTGGACCAACATCTTTCCAAGAATTAAAAACAGTCAATGGCCATGTATGCGCTACATTTCATGAGGCTTGCCATAAATTAAATCTCTTAGAAAACGATGCTCATTGGGATATTTCACTCGCTAATACAGCTCAACCACAGCAGATACGTACACTATTTTTCATCATACTAACTACAGGTTTTCCGGCTAATCCAAAGGATCTTTGGGGAAAATATAAAGACAATATGAGTGAAGACATTTTACATCGCATGCGTAGAATAAATGCTAATCTCAACATTCAATTTACAACGAATATATACAGTGAGGCATTGATTTTAATTGAGAATGTATGTTTGATAATAGCCAACAAATCCCTGACAGAAATGGGAATGATTGCTCCATATAGATATAGTAATGACATTTTTGATCGCGACATACAACGAGAAACGCCCTTCGATGTTAATGAATTACAAAAATTTGTTCGAATTATTCGCCGAAATTGGTGTTAGAACAACGAACAGCATATGACACAATTATAAATGCAATATCTAACAAGAGTTGTGGTTTATATTTCTTACATGCACCTGGAGGCACTGGCAAAACTTTTCTTATTTCAATTATCCTGGCAACTATAAGATCACAAAATAATATTGCACTTGCTATTGCATCATCTGGTATTGCAGCAACTCTTTTGGACAGTAGGGCGAACAGCACATTCAACATTGAAATTGCCATTAAATATGCAGGTAATTGAAACTCCAACATGTAATATTAGCAAATATTCTGGGATTGGAAAAGTACTAAGATCGTGTCAGCTTATAATATGGGATGAATGCACCATGACACACAAGAAATCATTGGAAGCACTCAATGCCATATTAAAATATTTGAGAGGAAAGGAGCAGCTCTTTGGTGGTGCCCTCATTTTGCTAGCTGGTGTTTTTTGACAAACTCTACCAGTTATACCACGTTCAACACCTGCAGATGAATTGAATGTTGTCCCAAGTCATCGGTGTTATGGTGGTATGTGGAGAAAATATCTTTAAAGACCAATATGCGTGTTCAATTACAACAAGATGAATCTTCTGAACGATTTGCAAAACAATGGTTAGATATTGGGAATGGTAAAATGGAAATGGACGAATCCACACACTGTTTTACAATACCAGAACACTTTTGTGACATTGTAAAATTCACTGATGAATTGATTGCCAGTTTTTCCAAATTTCTCACAGAATTATAAAACAACCAATGGGTTACTGAGCGTGCTATATTGGCAGCCAAAAACATTGATGTGAATTTAATAAACTACACAATTCAAAATGGAATACCTGATGAAGAAACAATATATAAATCCACAGATACTGCTGTCAATCAAGATGAATCAGTTAATTATCCAATAGAATTTTTAAATTCATTGGATCTTTTAGGAATGTCACCGCATATTTTATCTTTGAAAATTGGTTCACCAATCATCCTTCTACGAAATATAAATCCACCATAACTATGCAATGGGACTAGGCTATCGGTAAAAAAATTAATGAATAACAAAATTGAGGCAACCATTTTAAATGGAAAACACCAAGGGAAACATGTACTACTACCACGCATTCCCATCATACCAACGGATACTCCATTTGAATTCAAACGTCTACAGTTTCCTGTACGACTAGCCTTTGCAATGACCATTAACAAAGCACAGGGACAATCATTGCGAGTATGTGGATTAAATTTAATAAAGCCATGCTTCTCACACGGACAGCTGTACGTTGGGTGTTCACGAGTTGGAAAACCATCAAATTTATTTGTTCTTGCACCAGATAGTTAAACAAAAAATGTTGTATATTTACAAACACTACTAAGATAAAGCTCACCATCAATCATCAAATATCATTCATTTCATGATGATATTTAATAATTACAAAATTATTGCTCAATTGAAATTCATTTGCAGTATTTTTTAATATCACAAGTGAAGAAGCATGTTTATTCTACCATCAACTATGTATATCTATGTTTTGTACATATGTAATATTCAAATGACATATATGTAGGGATAAATTCATTGTTAATTTCCATTTTGATGTATTGTATACATTTGATCATTAATAAATTATGTTTGAGGTATCAAAACTGATTTCTTGTTTAAACACAGCAATGTGTGAACGGGTACAGCTAGTTATTCAATAAATGTTGATATTGTTTCTTGTATTCCTTTTTTGTCGTTTATTGTGTAAAGTTTCATGTTAGTAAGTAAACAATATTAACAATATAAATATGATTCTTGGTCGCCCATCTGGTATAGTGGTTAGCGAAGGTGACTGCTGTGCCGTTGGTCCTAGGTTCGAATCCCGGAGAAGACATGGCTGTTTGTAAATGTATAATGCCTGCGCGGCAGGGTGGTACTCTAAAGAGCCGTCGTGCCGCAAGTCCTCACGTGAGGTTGGTGGAAGGGGAAGATAGGTGGGAAAACCCTGAACACTCCCAGGGTGTTCTCCCTCAAAATTCGGGTGGAACCGAGACAAATCGTACTGTCACCTTCTTGGTGCTCAAAGCTACGGCTAACGAGAGGTTTACAATATAGCTCCATGCCATGATGAATTTCGTGGGCCTTGATCTGACTACGTCAGACAGGTGGCATTAGCAACAACAACAACATATGATTCTAGAAATTTTTTGGTTCTATATTCTAAATCAACATTCTGTTCCCGTGATAGATTTATAAAGTATTTTTATGTGTACTTTCCATTTGTATATGCTACTTCGTCTCAGTCTATGCAATGGATCTGGTGCATTTTTGTTCAGGTATATCATCTTTGTTTAATTTTTATATACGTATTTTTCAATGCCCTTATGTGAAGAAATATGAGTAAAATATAAGCACTAAATTCTTAATAAAATATATAAATAAATCCACAAATTAAAAATATATAAAAAATAGTACATATTAAATAATTGAAAGCTTTGTTTTTTACAATTATAACAAGTGCTATTACTTCCTTTTTGTCATAATTCAGTTAAATTACATTAGTTGATTTCAGATTAACGAATTATGTGATAAGAGTATAGAAAAAATATAACACCGTAAATATTAATAAAGTGTTGATATTTCATAACATGAAGAATTTACTCAGATTTTTAACGTATTTTGTTTTAATCTTGTTTTTTTTTAGTTAAAACATACATAAAAATAATTTTCGCTCAAACTTAATGCAATTTTATATATTTGCATATTTAATTCGAAATCCATTTGATGCATATTTAAAGATTTCCATTTTTGAGCATTTTCGCCGAGTACAGTGATTTTGTAATGACTAAAATATAAACTTTTGCACTAAAATCATTTTCAGTTTCAATAAATAATTCAGATCCATTTACGTATAGGACTGTTTCACATTAATAAGTCAATTTTTTTATTGATCCTTGTGAACTCTTTTTAGTACTAAAAGCCATGAAAAAATTCAGTAAATTAAAAAGCTCAGTAATCACTTCTTCAGTTAATTCAAAAACACTTTTTGAACAATCCTAAAGTGAAAGAACGATAACTTGAGAAATTATAAATCCTCTTTTATCTGCTTACTTCATATTCACCAATTTTCTGTCTTCATTTCTTGAAATAATCTGATAAAATATATCCTCTTCTAGATGAAGGGAAAAAGAATAGAAAGAAATGCCTTTCTTATATATCCTCTGTTTCTGGGTTGCCATGAAAATCAAACCAGTTCTAATTTAGACAAAGATTTATGAGCGAAAAAACTTTTAAGAAATTTTGTCTTGGAACTGGTTATATATAAGCTAAAATAAATAAGTCGATCATCGATCTAAATTTACTAATAAAAATATAACTGCGAATTTATTTAAGAAGTTATAGGCATATATATACCGGGTGTTCATAATTAAACCTGAAATTAGCGAGCTATCTATAGCAAAAACCATTCAGCGGAATTGCATGAAAATTGGATAATTGCCGAATGAAGTGATGGGATTCATATCAGGGGAAAAAATAGAACGAGTTTCAAAAACCACCTCTAGACAAAACTATCATAGCCTTATTGAAAATATATAAATAATCTTCAAAAGTTTACAAAACATGCTCGATATGCTCTCCGCCATTGTCTTCTATCATCTGGAAGCGTAAAATCTCATGTTCGGGTGTTGAAAGCAGCCGAACTGGGGAATGTTACGCCTTTTTTAAGGTCGGAAAGAAATATGATGGGATCACGGTAGACCATGGCCTGGAGATATCCCCACATCCAAAAATTGCAAGTATTCAAGACGGGGGATCATAGCTACTTGATAAGAAGCGTACACGTTTACTAAGAACTGCATCAAAAATTCTGTCATCAATACATGTGTCAGATATGTCTAGGGCAATTGCAGGTTTTGATTAAAAAAAAGTGCTGAACTAAACTCAGTAGCACAAAAGCCCATGAGGGCTAAGACCTACTGTACCCATTTCAGTATACACGACTTTGGGCTCTGAGGTACATGAACAGGTGTCCCGATCAGATGGCCAGTCTGAAGCGAAACCCCTAGTATTTAGTACCCAAGCAAGCTTGATAATCATTTATCGACCCACTGAAGGGAATAAAAGGTTGAGTCCAAATGAAGAACCTCGTTCCTTATATAACGATCTTGTTTTTTTATTGTTATTAAGTCTGTTATGCACTAATTGCCCTAAAAATTTGCGTACCAGGGAAGAATTACCAGGCGTACAACGTAAATTTACATACTTAAGAACAACATACGTATGCGATTACAAAATCAAAGCAAAATGATTAATACAAATGAATGTCAGCTTCAGTACTCTGTCGGGCCACCTCTTGCATAATGCACTGTGCGATTCAGTTGATCATTGAGATATACAAGTCTCTTTAATACCTTGCGATTTCTTGTTGCACCGTTGCAAACTGTTAGGCTGTGGAACTTGCCGTCCTAAGAGGTCCCAGCTATTATCGAGTGATAAAAAATTTGGGATCGTGCATACCAGGAAATTCTTTCCCTCTCGAACTCTGACAGCTGCTCATATTGTCTCTAATGGTGGTGTAATGGCATATCTAGATAAAAAAAATTCCCCCTGTAAAAGATTGTTTAGACGCAAACAGGATATGTTTAGCTGTTTTAAAATCCAAGGAAACGAAGTTCAAACACTTCTGATGTCATTACGCAATGTGCAAACACCGTGCATGTCTAATGATTTACATACCTTCCTGGCAAGTACCTTCATGGCAAGTTTCGTAACAATCATTCTTGGTGCGCAAACTTTTATGGCAATTAGTGTATACATACACATATAAAAAGAGCTACTTGAAAAATTTATCTATTTTACTATCATGCTTGCTCTAAAAGTTAGTAAAATGTTGCTAATAAGTTGTGAATGAGTTCCTTGACTAACTTTTACTGTTCTCTATTGAAAAATTACTGGGGGAAATCATTTTATTTTTTTGCAAACAGAGAAAAGTGATTAAAGTAAAAAAAATTTTTAAAAAAACCTTGTAAAAAATAAGACTACTATATATATATATATAAATAAAAAACATAAGTACAAAACTATGACAGTGGCAAAAAATATTAGAAGCATTTCAAGGACAAGCAGCAGAAAATGATGTTAATAATTTTATTTAACTAAGAATAATAATTTTTTACAATAGGATAAATTGTTTTAGATTTAAAAAAACAGTTTCTAAAACTTTTCACGAATTCATTATTTCAAAAAAATTAAATTTGAATTAATATTACTTCTGCACAAAATGTAGATGTTTTAATTGACTTCTAATTTATTAAGTATTCTGATTGAAATTACTTTCTGTTATATATTCAGTATTACAGACATTTTATAATAGCAAAGATTGGAAATTTTTTTTATTTTAATGTCATTTTAAAAGAAATATTAAATTGAGTTATAAGGCATACTAATCTCTTGTCTTTGGAAGATTCTTAATTTTTTTCTTCTCCCCATCACAAGGTTAAGATTTCAAATACATTTTCCACCAATATTAAAATAATTCGAATTTGATTAAAGTAATGAATAATTGTTCTTGAAACCTGATTCAACTCTTAATTTTGACATACGAATAAACTTAATTTATGTGTTGGCAATTAAATTTTCATTGTTCTAATTACTACATGCCTTATTTTCAGTTAAAATAAGTTAATATTTTTACACCAACTGGATCTAGCTACCTTCTTAAAAGCTTCCAAACAGATTTCCTTATTTTTAAATGATGTCTCTTAATAATTGTATATCAAAATAAAGATTGAAGACATAAATTTGGGCCTCTGTTAAAATGTTGGGCCTCTGTTAAATTTTTACTGTTAAAAGGCAGGACATTTGCATTTAGCCAATTAACAACTTGTAGATATCTAATATTATTACGTTCAATTATTTACCAAGCCATCCTATCTGCCAATTATTTTCAAGAAGTAAAAGAGATAATTCTGGTTTAAATAAATTTAGCACCTCAGAATCCAATAATTTGCTGTCGTATGACACTGACAATTCTAGTAAGAAGAAAATAACGAGTATACTCTAATTTTCTCAAACATGAGAGTTGTTTCTAAATTAAATTAGCTCATGAAGAATTAGACGTAATTTCACTGAATTAATATGGCAAGAGAATTTTTAAATGATTAAACCTTAAGATTAACAAAGAATTTGCAAGTAAATAGACACATTTGATATTAACATCTTTATATATAGACCCAGGGTACACATATGTGTACCAGAAGGTTTTAATTTCTTATCTTATTAATGGATGAAAACAATCAATTGCGATCGAAGATTACCGTTTATACTTTTCAATTTTACCACCAGGAGGTGATATTTGTAATTTTTTTCCTGGAGATTTTTGACGCGCAAAGTAGCAATGTTTGACTCGACCAGGAGCCGCAAAAATATTGTTTTTTTAATATATAATTAAACCTTTCGATTTTTATATTTTTAATGTAAATTACTTCCGGGACAAGATAGATCATATAGCTATCACACTTTTGTTTGATAGAAGTAGCTTTTAAGGTGCTCATTTGTGCACTTCTAGTTGCTATTTGGATTCAAATGCAAATGACGTTCCAATTGAGCTTTTTCGTTTAATATTATTTTTATGACGATGACGGGTTTACTTTATAGCTTTATACTTATACACTTAATATAATTAAGTAAAAATATATGTGTTTATATCATGATTCTTATATTCTACAAGGGCAATTCGGATAGTAACCTCCGAATCTTTGTAAAAGACAAACTAGAATAGGGGGGGGGATGTATTTACCATATCAAAGTTACAAATCTCCTCTATTTTTCAACAAAGTCTCCCCCATTATTTAAGCACTTGTCGAATCATTTTACCAATTAACCAATTCCTTCTGTATAAAATGAGACCGCCTGAGATTTAAACCAATGTCCTAGCATTTTTAAGTTTCTCATCGTCAGCAAAATGCTGTCCCCCAAGCCACTCCATTGCAGTGATTACATGGTAATCGGATGAGATCAGCACTCACTACAGACAGCGTTCCACTTCATGATTCCTCATGGATGTTTGTTCTTCCATCCTTGAAAAAGCATATCCATTGACGCACTACACCTTCACTCAAAATGTTTGCCCCAAATAGGGGACACAATTTACGATGAGTATCCGCTGCTAACAGTTTTTTTTTACTCTCAAAGAAATCTTATCACTCCTCGCACCTCACATTTCGCGGGATTTTTTATTGCGGCACATATTTTGTCACGTTATAACAAGCAAACTCTAGGCCCTATGACACTAACATTAGCCGACTGGAAGCTTACTGAACCAGCGATTGCTCATACATTCGATTGAGGGCACTCCGAACCGTACTTCAAGAGCCACACCCAAACGGCGGTTAGTTTTCGAATTGCCCTCGTATATTTAACAGTTTTAAAAAATACAAAAAGTTTACACAGCAATTTGCTTTTATTTTGTCATATATTGTTCTAATTCGAGATTTCTTTGGTTTGTTTATAACTGGCTGGTATATCACCGGAGATTGTAATGAAATTATGTGAATTAAACCTAGACCACATTTTTTTCTGATGTTCGATATGATAGAATTAAAAATTTCCCTCTATTTGTGACAAACAAATTTGCATCAAAATGTAGACGTAAAGGCTACAAATTTAGAACTCGTATTTTGTGTTCTAAATGCAAATGTTTTTTGTTCCTTTGCTCATAAAAAAAAAAAATTGTTTTGAAAAATTTCATTTGAAATCTTCATTATTTTTCACTTTTTTCCGTTTTTCAAGAAGTGTTTTAATTACAAATGTTATTGGAAAAAAATTGGATTGTTTTTATAGTTGCAGTTAAGACCTGGCGTGTACATATGTGTACCTCTCAGCATAACGAAACTACTTATAAAATTAATTTTTTTCCTGCATTTGTACTTCTGACTTTACTATTAGAAAATCCAAACTTTGAAAATATTTTTCCTCATTTAAAATATGAATGGCCTAAGCCTCTCAGGCCTGAAGAGGTTGGATCAAATCGTAAATGACAAAGATTAATAATTTCAACTGATTAAAAGGATGGAAAATTAATAAAACATTTTACATAAATTGTAATAGCATTGTTGTGTAATTATTGTAGATATAAAAGTATTCGGTATTATTTTGAGAAAAATATTTGCTATTATTTTGCTTGCTGTTTTGCAGATTATAACTTTAAACTTTTGCAGATATTCATTGTCTGGTTAATCACAATTATTTTTATTTAATTTTTTAAAATATTTTTATAAATTAAAAAATGGATAATTTGCTGGGTTTGTATTACTTTTTCTCTGGCAGTCACTTTCTTTAAGCAATATTTTCAACAAATACCTGTCCTTATACCAGGGCTTCTCAAACGTTCCATGTTTGTGACCAATTTTCAGTCATAATTTTCAGCATGACCCCTCCACCCAACCCCATACAACAACCATATATTGAATACAATGATAATGCACTTCGACTCTAAAGCTACAATGTGACTTTAAGTATAAACTGCCCAAATTATCAACATATGTAATAAATTCTGTATATAACAAGCTCACACACATGGAAATTACTAATAATTACTAAACTTGCTTTTAATTTATTATTGATAAATTAATTATCATATACTTTTTTGCCGAAATGATACATTTATAAGTATTTTATATCATTCTGAATATGTATTTTATTTTTTATCATATCAGAATGTATTTTGTTTGGCTTCCTTTCAGTAAATTGATAATTAGGGAAAAAGTCGAAGGGATTTTAAATCTCCCATATACTGGTTATTTTGAATTTGTAAATGTAATGTTAATCCGATCTTCCAATCATCAGGCAAAATAAATGCTTTTTTTTTCTTCGATATCATGATTTTCTTCTAATTTCAATACTACAAATATCATAAGTATATGAATACACTGGTGTCAAAATCAACATAATGATAATTAAAAAAAGAAAACGAATCAAACAAAGTGATAGTAAAAATAAAAAAAAGAAAACAAAAAATAAAATTAATTAAAATACATAAAAAAAACAAGAAAATTCACATTAAAATGCAATCCAGTGCCACCATAAAGATGAAAAATGCTTTATTTTTTTTCTTCGATATTAGAAATTTATGAGATGATGAATGAATTGTGGGCTCAAACGGTTCCAAGCTTCTTGAAGAGCTCTCTTCAGTTCTGTAACGGAGCTTGGTGGGTGCGAAAGGGCAGCAATTTGTCTCCCGAGCATATCCCATACATGCTCGATAGGATTTAAATCAGGGGAGTTCGCAGGCCATGACATGCGCTGGATGCTTTACGTTTCAAGGAAGTCATCAATCAGCACCGCTCGGTGACATAGCGCATTAACATCCATGGATATAAAGTCAGGACCGAAAGCACCTCGAAACAAGCGAACATAAGGCTCAAGAACTTCGTCTCTGTATCTTTGAGCAGTCAAAGACCCCGTGTCAAAGAAATGGAAGTCTTGCAGCCGTCCATCATAATGTCTGCTCATACCATTACTCCCCTTGATGGAAAATGGTGTCTTTCCGTTATGTTTCTTGGTTCAAAGCATGTTCCACGCTCTTTCCATATCGTTAGCCGCCAAAAGTCACTACTCAGACTAAACCGGGACACGTCACTGAACATCACATTGGCCCACTCTCCCACACTCCAATGTTGATGTTTCAAACTCCAGTTCAAACGAGCACGTTTATGCACAGACGTGAGGGAAATGCAAACTGCTGGTCTTCTGGGCATACAGGTCAGAATAATTGAGTCTCCTGTAAACAATTTGTCACGAAATTCGTATTCCTGTGGCGACTGTAAGCGCCGAAACCGGTGCTCTGGCAGTACTGCCCCTCTGACGTCGCGCACTTATTAGCAGATATCGGTCTTGGCGAGGGGATGTGACTCTTGGTCGACCTGATTCTAGTTGTCGGGTAACATCTCCCGTTCTTTGAAACCTTTGCCACACTCTTGAGATCACAGACTGGTGCACATTAGAATTCGAGACACTTCGGTTTGTGATCGTGAGGATTCCAGCATTCCAACGATTCTTCTTTTCGTAAACATGTCCAATTGGCGTCTTTGTGCCATATTTCACCTTGTTTGATGGTTAACAACGTTCCTTCGCACAGCAGTTTCGCGAAACTTGTCTGAACTGCCTATGCTACCGTGAGTTGGTTTCTCCGCCTTCCGATATGCGGCGTTGTTTCCTGCAGGACGTAGTCGACTGAAAAGTTTTGCCTAATTTTACGAATATTTACTCCATGTTTTTCGCATTTTACGATTTATGCTTAACTTTTGGACACCAGTGTACTAAGTGTAAAGAAATTTCTTTGTTTGGTATTACTTTATTTTTTTTCCTGCAATTTGGACAATCATTACTAATTTTAAATCTATGGCATAGTTTAATTTTGAAATGGAAAATACAAAATTTCCCTTGCATTCTCTTTAAATTAAGAAATTCAAAATATCCAATATATGGGAGCCTTAAATTTGCAAATTGGAGATCTTTTAGGTTAACATTATTAATTGATGAGCAAATCTTATAGTTCGAACTTTACGAAACTGCTAATCGAAAAGCTAGTAATGTTATTCATGAAAATAAATTTCCATCGAAAGTCTATTTCTCAATTAATTGAATTTAATATGCTGAGTTTTATAGATAATATACATTTTTCTGCAATAATATACTTTAAAAATTTTAGTAAAATATTTTAAACTTAAAATAAAGACTACCAGTAAATTTCTAAAAGAAAATTATTAAAGATGAACCCAAACTGCACTGGGTTCAAAGATAAACATTTAAGAATCATTAAGTAACGGGTTTTTTGCAATAGCAACAGTTCATTTATGTCAAATAATGTACCTTTATTATATATATTTGTGTATGTGTGTGTGCATATAACTAATAATCATAGTGGCATAAATCTATAAAAGCAAAGCAATAAGTAGATTTTAAACAAGAACGTATAGGGCAAAAATAATATAGCTTAGATGTATTCAATGATCTCGCTAGTTAAATTAAATGGCATGTTTTGTTATGATCGTGTAAAGCTTGGTAAAGGTTTTCTGTACGTTTGAAAAAATTCAGAAATCATCATATTACTGTAAAAGAAATATCTTATTATCGTGATTTATATGTCGTTTATAGTCCTTAGACTAAAAATAAAGTTTTGTGGGATTCATGTAAAGTTTTCTTCCGATGTTCTTGATCTGCCAATTCAACGTTCATCCGAAACATCTCAAACAAACTATTTTTAGATAGTAGGATTTTATATTAGAAACGAAACTTCCTTTGCATTTTAAAATTGTGAATTTTGCCAAACATTGACATTTTTTTATGATTTTATTTTATAGGCCATCTTATTAGCTTTATAAAAATACTAAGTTTATCATTTTTTATTCAGTTGAACAAAACCTGCAAGTGTTTTAGTAAAAGCAGATGTCAATACCTTAAGCAAGATGCCATACTTTTAAAATGCATTTTACTTGAAATGTGTATTTTTGAAAATGCTCAAATTGGGCCAGCGATTGCTCAAATTTCTGCAAATAATTAAATGAAATTTTCTATGTATGTTCTGTATAATACGTAGAACTGTTTTACCTTCAGATTTATCAATCACCGTTTTATTACAAAATTTGCAGTCACTTATGTGAATATAATCACTGTTTTTAAGCAATTTCATACATAACAACTAAGATAAAGTGCTCTAGTTTGTGTAAAAATTGAAAGATCTGTTATCATGAAGGTCATTTAAAAATGAATAACATAGCAACCCATCGGAATTGAACTACTGAAATTTCGTTCATAAGCGTTTAGTACAGGGTGGGACCCGTTTATGTTATTTTTTGTAAATTGTTTCCAATTTTTCCCCAATTTAGTAACAATAAATTATTTTTCTTTTCTTAATTTTAGAATATTTTTCTTAAAATGTACTAAACAAATCTATAAACCACAAAAAAATTCCCCAGGTCTCAATTTTTTTTAAAAAAGTTGTCGCTAGTAGTCGGATACATTAATACCGAAATTTAATTCCAAATACCATCCTAAACAATTATCAGTCTTGGTGGGATTGGTCATTTGCTATTTACACCATCAAAATTAGTCCTTTCAATTGAAACACTATATCAATGGAGCAATGAAATTTATAATAAGTCATCGAAAATTTTGGTCAACATTCGAAGCTACTTTTCATTTACTAAAAGAAATTTTTGATTTTAGGAAGCATTTTAGTTGATTGTATTTTTTTTTAGAATGTGTCAGGGACCTTTTATCTAAGTGACATATTTGTAAACTGAAGAACTTCAAATATTTTTCTCCCGATTACTAAAATAGCAACGTGTAAATTGGAGACACATAGACGTTTAAATATTTTGACATGATTATTTTTGAGTTTTTAGAATCACCCATTCGTGACACAAAGAGGAAAAATACTTTCAAAAAAGTTTGTAATACAATCAAGACTTCTCTATGAACCTTCCAAGGATTAACCTTTTATTTTCGCGTTATGATTTGCTGCAAATTTTCGTGCATTTTTTTTGAATCACTGCATTGAAAATTAAGGGATATCCATAAATAAAATATTCAAATTTTATAAATTTTGTTAAACAAATTAATCAAATTGGTACTTTAAAGACCATCAGTGCACAAAGGTTAATTTTCCTAATATAAGATGACCGTAAGACTTTTTAACGCAGCCTTAACTCTTAAAAAAGATAAATAAATAGAGATCACTAATATTTACAGCTTAATATATTTATTTTTAAAAACGTATTTACTTTTTTTACACATAAAATCAGGTTTTACACATAAATTTAATTTGAGATTTTAGAGAAACAGTTTTTCTTTTCATTAAGACTCAAAAATTCATTACACGTTGTACATTTTGAGTGTGGTTTCCATTGAATGTTTTTTTTAAAACACTGCATCCCGAGGTAGGAAATACTGTACTTTCTGAACATGGACTGCTGCACTTTGAGTCTTGTTCAGTGTTTTAATCATCTTCTTAAGAATCTAACGAAAATTTCAGCAGATTATTTGCCGTGACTTTTTCATCTGAAGAATCTTATGTTAGTGTATCACTGCTTTTAGATGTTAGGTTATGTAATAAAACTAAAGCCTTTTGAAGACTGAGTTTTTTTTTCTAGACATTCTAAGAAAACGAAAGTAATAGTAATAATAACACTTTTAAAACCTCCTATTATTGTAAAATTTGAGTTCCGCATAAGAAAATTAAAATGTTGTTAATTTTTTAATAAAGAATAGATATTTCATTGAATTGTGTGGCAAAAAACAACTCAGATTTAAAGCTCAACATTTTTTGAAAACGTTAAAATATAACAACAAAAAAGCAAAATAAATAAGTTAAACAAGTAAGAAATGTAAAAAAAAAAAATACGTAACTTTATTACATTATTGTAATAATGCTAAATACAACAAAAAACCATAATAAGCCACACGAACGGGAAAAAACGAAGTTCTTGCTTTAACATTTAGTGTACCATAAAGGAATTCACCTGTAAAATAAATTGTATATGCTTTTCACTTAAGATAAATAGTCAAATCGCTTTTTAAGTTCTTAACTACAATACAAAAAATTAAGACACTTATCACGTGACTGTGACATAAACTTCTTTTTTTCGCAACAAAAATGACAATCTTTGCAATTCGATCAAAATATCAGCTGTAAATGCAATTTTTGTTTTAAAACTTTTCCCCTTTTCCCACTAAAATAATCATTATATCCATACTGCCATATATCGTGGAAGAATGGAATTAAAAGAATATTCTTGCTAAGTATCGTTTGCGTGTTCGTGAAAATGATTATTCTATGTAATTTTAAAGTGTGTGGTATCGTCAGTAGAATAAGGGTAAAATTCTTTAAATACCATTAAACCCTCCACACAATGTACTACTACGACTGGTACAGATATTTTTTTCTCCTTTAAATTTTTATTCTCTACAATGAAAAATCTTCTCTTATAATAAATTAAGAAATAGTTCGAAAGATGCTGATCTTTGTAAAAAAAATGCTTTTAGTTATTTAATTTATTTGATCTCGGATTCTAAAAAAGACTTACGTTGCTTAAGAAAATCATGTTTTATAAGAAACAGTACCAATCTGATTGAGAGATGTTTAACGATTTAATTTTTTGTAACGATGCAATTTTGTTCTATGCGTTTCATTTTTAATGACCATTAAAGTTTTCCTCTTCGTTTTCTTAAGGCCTCATGATATTTGTTTTTTTTCCGCACATGATTTAAAAAATAAATATTATATAAATATAGATCAATCACAAAACACATAGCGTAACTGAAGTGTAAATCTAATGGAAAGTACTGCAGAAAAAAACAATGTTTAGAAAATTAATGGATCCATACTTTTATATCTAGATAGAATAAAATAATTTTAGACCCAGTAGAGTATTTAAGCATAGTTTGCAGACAGAAGAAACTAAAAGCTGAAAAAGAGAAATGGTTATATTTCCATCAATATTCACATTTAACTAACTTTTAAGTTACTTTCTGTGTTGATTTAGCTGCGAAAATAATTGAAATATTTTTCTTCGTGTTCATTTGACTATTGCTCTTTCAATACTGCCGTAAGTAATGATGTAATTTAAAATGTAATTTTCCACAGAAATTATAAACCGTAAAAAGGCTTTGACTCAAAACTATTGCACAAGAAATTCCGGAACTCTGTATCATCTTGAAGGGACATACTTTCGAGTGTAGACAATTCGAATTGTTAGATATTTCGATATATGACATCATCCATTCTGTGTTCACGCTATTACGTTTCGTCCGTAAGATTATTATCTCGATGTCATATGGATCCCATTGCATTATTAATGATTCGAATGATTTTAGACATATGTACTGTAATAGTGATAATAATTAAAGATTGCACTGTACAGCCACACTTGAAATAGAGTGACGAATTTTTATATAGCATATATAAATTTCCTCAGTCAATTGAAATTAAGTTCATGATGCTATGCGTGAAATAGTTACGGGTTTTTGCAATTCATTGACTTTGAAGTAAACAGCGTGTATTATTTATATGTTTAGAAAAGTTTATATTTATTCTCTTTTTACAGTAAACAATGAGTGATTAGATTGATAAATGATTAGTATTAAGCTGTTAGTGGTAGATGTCAAGTATGAAAAGGCCATGTAGGTATAATGGGGGGGGGGGTTCATTTGCTATTAAAGAAATAATATCACAATCCGAGTTTCAATTACGTTAAATAGCACGAATAAGAGGATAATTTCGCGTATATTTAGATCTGATAATATATGCTCACGTGAGGCAAAATATATTGTTTTCAATACTTCGTGAACTTCTTAAAAAAACTCTACCAACGTTAACTTTATGCAACGCACAGATCCTTTATTTTACAATCACTTCTGAAACAAGATTTATGTCGCGTACAATGACACGATAAACTTAAAAGAGAAATTCAAATTGGAGAACTATTTTATTTCTTTAGAACAGCGTTTTTCAAACTACTGGGGCGCGCCCCCAAGAGGTGCGTGAAAAATCTACGAGGGAGCGCGAGCATATTGAAGGCCAAAAACAAAAGATTATTTAAAAAATTATTAATTTTCGAAAGTAAACAAACAAAATACATTCTGTTACATAATAAGAAATAAATACACTTATCAATATATCAGTAATGCACAATGCATTTATAATTAATTTAGCAATACTAAGTTATACAAGTTTAATAGAGTTACCATTGATTCAATAGGCTTGTCATATATAAATTATGCACTGCTGGCTACCATAAATGCAACACCCTGAAGGAAGCATACCAATAACATGAAATTTACAACATACAATAGTATGTTGTAAATAAGGAGTATGATGGTTAATACTGAGTATGTCTCCCGGACGATGCAATACAGGCCTTACAACGAATACGCATGCTGAGTATCAAATTATCAATCTGACTTTGGGAATATTACACCACTCATCAAGCAATGCCCTCCGAAGTTCCGGTAGACAGGTGGGAGGGGATTGACGGGCTGCAATTCGTCGGCCAAGCATATCCCACACATGCTCTATTGGATTCAAGTAAGGTGAGTATGCTGGACAATCCATACGGGTGATATCCTCCAATTGAAGGCATTCGTCTACAATGTTTACACGTTGAAGACGGGCGTTGTCATCCATAAACAGAAATTCAGCACCCATGGCGCCCCGAAACAAACGTACATGTTGTTCCAAAATGACATCTCGCTAGATGTGGCCTATCATCGTTACACTCTGAACATGCAGGTCAGTTCTGAAACCAAGAATAATTCCTCCCCAAACGAGCCATCCTGCATCAACGTAAAGGTGTCGTTCAATGGTGTTCTCTTGGTGGTAACGGGTACCTGGCGCTCTCCATATGAAAGTCCGGCGAGAATCAGACTGCAAACTAAACCTGGACTCGTCGGAAAACATCACACAAGACCACTGTTGCGGTGTCCACAATGCATGCTCTCTACTCCAGGTTAATCGCAGGCGACAGTGAGTTGCGGTAAGGGAAACACATCTGACAGGCCTACGAGTATATAGACCAATGTGCCCTAAGTGTCTGTACACGGTCTGCCTTGAAACTGTCATACCGGTAGCTGAAGAGAGCTGACGAGATAGGTCTGATGCTGTGCTCCGACTGTTTATTTTGACAGTAACTGCAAAATACCTGTCCTCATTCAGCGTTGTATTTCGGGGGCGACCTGTGCTATAACATCTACTCACATTACCATCATCTTGGAATCGTTGCCAAAGCCTGGAGATGACACTATGGACCATTCCAAGTTCCTTGTATGTTTCCAGCTGGGTACGTCCACATTCCAGTCGTCCGATAATTCTACCACGTAAAAAATCATTCAAATGCTTCCGTTGTGCCATAACTATGCGGTTATTGCTCTGAATGGCTTTTCAAGCGCTTGGGAACAATTTTACTTCTTTGCCACCATTCTTTATATACCCCTCTCTTACACTCTCGTCATTGTGACGTACTATCCGCGCCATCTGGTGGTTTCCTGTAATTTGTATATTCTTCTTCAAGAGTGTGTGATAATTCTACAGGTGAAATTTTTATTTTAGAGTTTAATTTCTGTGTGATTCTGAATTATCCATAATTTATGGACATGAGTGTATATGGAGTTCCAAGTTCAAGTATTCAACTGTGTACCGAACAAACAACTTTTTTTGGCACATCGCACACTAAAAATATTTTATGTATTTTTTCTCCAATAAAAATTTGAATTTTCGGAAATTGTTTTGTAGAAGAAATTATATTAGAGTAAAATTTCAATTTATTTTAAAGTGTGTTAAACTCATAATCGATGCAAGTGGATGTCTTAGACATATTTGTTTAAATAATTATTCGCATAAAGAACGCTATTGGTTTTCAATTTAAAAGAATAAGTGAAAATCATGAGTAGTATTGAGACTTATATGATCTATGAAATAGTACTCCCATTTAAAAGTTTAGCTCTGGCTTGATTCATAAAAAATGTTGGGTTGCGATGTTCTTAATTGTATAATTTGCACAATGGATATACATTCACAATAAACACCATTCATACATGTCATTTGTTTTATTAATCATTTAATATGAAATGTTGTGCTAATATGGTTTCATGATTTTGTGTCTCGAGATAATTTCTTCCTTTCAATTTTCTAAATTTGACAAACACATTCTTAAATAAATATAAAATTAAATTAAATTTTGAATATTGAAAATGATAGTCATATTCAAATGATAAATTACATTTCGGTATGTTTATTTCATTACGCTAAATATTATACAAAATCATTTAACTTAATTTAAAATAAAAAATTTACAGGCATTTTGAATAGAATAAAAAAAGAGTTTTTAGTACAAGGAAACAATAAACAATCTGCCATGTCTGTAAAACCTACTCTAGATTAACTGCAGTTTTAAAATACTAATAACTCAATTGATCTAATATAAATGTTTTAAAGCAATTAAAAAACTAATTACAAATGCATTCATTAATAATTGCTTTCACTTTCCCAATTAAATTAGATACTGCCTATTTCTTCTCGCTGCTAATTGTTGAAAAATTTAAATATTTACTCATTTACAAAAACAAAAATTTACAATTTAATCAGTTATTTGCTTTTATTGGGAAAGAAAGTAGAGACAGTAAATTGTTTTAAATTTTAGTGAAATATCAAAGATATTTTTTTACAATTTAATTAGTGTTAAAATTTATACATTTTGTCCCACTTTGAAAAGTATTACAAATTTTAATGTACATTAGTTATAAAGTAATAAAAAATTCTAATATCCTAGAAGAATTTTATATTATATGATTTCTAAATTATCAGTTAAAAACGTTTGTTGCTAACAAATTAAAATGTAGTCTTTCGAAATGTAGTAATGTAGTAATTTCGAAGCAGCTTTGTCCATGATTCATCTAAACAAACAAAGTATTTTAGTCTTTAATCCAGATACTTTAAGCCTTCTTATTTATAAAGAAAGGGTATTTGTGTGAGGAATTCTAAAATAATAGAAAAGATTCGTTTTTGTATGTTATTTCCAGAGAAGCCTTTCAAAAACAAAGATTTACTTTTATAAAATTTAGTCTTATTAAGTAATGTTTTCCTCGAGGTATATCTAAGAGACAAAAACTTTTTTTCATTAAATGAAAAGAATTGTAGTGCACGGTTAGCTCCTTTTAAAAAATCATTTCATGAGGACAAGGGGGAGGGAGGGAATAACATTTCGACTTACATTCGTTTTATTTGTGTATTTGAATCAAATTTTAAAAATAACTAAAAAATTTAATTTAGCAATTATTTTTTCAGTTAGATTTTACACTTAATTTATACAATTTATAATGCTTAGATTCAAATGTGCAAAAATGAGATCAAAGTAAAATCTTTTGTAATTCTTTTCATTAAGAACCTATAGACTTTTAGCACGACATACTTTTTGATTATAAACTTTTGGTATAAATCTTCTTTTTTACATTTCATGTTTGAGATTTACCAATAAATAGATATATTAAATGAATATTTCTTTTGGAGCATAAAATTTCATCTCAAGCGTCTGGTAAATATTTCCAATATAATGCGTTAATTTTAAATAGATTAAAACCAAATTCTTATGATACCACATTCCTTAATGTTTCAATTATTCACAAAACATTTGTCCCTTTTAACCCACTGATTTTTATTGCATGTTTTTTACAAAAGGTTATGTTATGATAGTCCTACGAGTATTAATTCTTGGACAAACAGTTTACTTGCTTTAACCCCTCAAGAGGTTTGTCCGTAATTCATGTAGGCTACCGAATGCTGGTCTCAACCGTTTGCCCGTACGCTATAGGGACACTGATATTTTCTACGATCTATCTGATTTACCCAAAATTTTAATTCTTATAGAGAGATAATTAATGCTAATGTTTTTAAGAGATGCAACTCGTCCATGGTACTGAAATACTTCTCATCCGGGATTTTTCTGTGGTGAAAGCATGAACTTTTCATTGAAGGCAGGAATTCAAGTACTCGAAAATATTCGATAAGGAACAAGGATCGTCAAGACAATGTGCAGTTTGTTGCTTGAGAAGAAATGAAGAATGGAGAGATAATCCAAACAAGCCTATATTATCTCTCTCCCCATTAGAATGTAAGACATTTCTTATTTCTGACTTCGGATTGGTGTTATACCATTGCAGACCTAGTACATTCCTGGAAGCTGGTATCTCTTTTTAGTGCGGCATCATATAGGTGAATACCAATCTCCACAGGTCTCCCAGAGGAAGGTGCACCTGAGTTCTGACGATACTAATCTGTACTAGGATATAGTTTTGCCAAGAGCACCCAAGCCCAGAAAATACTCTAGGGATCTTTTACATGACATATGGTCATACAGCATGACCGCTGTCGATTTTCTGCGTCATGAAAATCCACCGATTTGGGTCGGGGCTTAACCAGCAACCTTGAGTGCAGAAGGCCAACGACAAACCAACCACGCCAGCCAATGTATGAATTAGTATTGCATCATACTTGAAGTTATGTGTGTGCATATACGAATATGCATATATGTCAGACCTCAAACCTGCTGGTAAAATAAGGAGAACGTCATCTTTAAAGTATCAGTTCTTTAATGAGCATTGAGGATTGTTAATCCAACATGGCGACCATTTGGCCCCCCAAGAAAACATCGCAGCAAGGAGTCACCAGCCATTCTTTTGCTTATGCTCTCTAACTACATCAGCACTCGCTCTACCTTCAAATAGTTTTATACACCCTCAAATCCCTACACGGAAGAACAGGGTTCGCTCCATTTTTATTTATTATTCGCTTAATTTTGAATTTAATCTTTCTAGACCTGATATATATGTGTGTTTATATATACACACACACAAAATCCTTATCCATTTGAAAAAGAGGTACAGACATGGAATTTTTTTGTATGTATGACAGAAATTCTTATAAGGTATATGAAACATTCTTCATATCATGCAGATGTATTTATAAAAAGAAAAATATTTAGGGGTTTTTTTAGCGTTCCAACACAATGATTAGATAAAAAAATAAAGTGAAAACTTTAAAACTGAAAATTAAAATAAAATTTTTACATTTTCGCATTTGATTATTATATGCTTAGTTATATACAAGAAAAAAAATGTGCTTTTTTAAAACATTCTGGGAGAAACATTTGACCATTGAAGGGATTCATCATTCAATTTCGTCTCTGTACAATAGTAAATCAAAGTTTCTTGTAACAAGTTTAAAATTCATTGGAAATACTCATATCTGTAAAAGGAGCTGTAAGAACTATAACCTCCTTTTTTTGAATTAATGATATGTAAAACTGATATTATAGATCCATAGATTTGTTCCTTGTCTTTTTTGTTTTGTTTCATTCCAGCTGTAAGAAAATATGTCGAAGATTAGGGGAAAATATTCTTCTAAAGTTGAAAGACTTCTTTTCGTAAAATGCTATATCACGCGCGTCTCCTTTTACATATGTTACCTAAAAGAAAGACGCTGTACTTTTTCTTCTTGGTATTCACTTTAATCATCGGCTTTTAATGTACTAACTCTAATGATTTTTGAATTGCACTAAGAACTTTTGTACCTTATCCTATATAGTCTTTTGAAGGGAAAATTACATTACTTTCAGAAATTGTTGGTGAAAGGGTCCTTTGTGTGTGTTGAAAGTGAACTAAAAGACAGAAAGTTCTCAGAAGACTTTCAGACTATATTCCTCAAATATATTTTTTATCTTTTGGTATCTTTTATTCAGTTAACGGATTCTGATGATATTTCCACTGTTTTGTTCAATTTTCTTTTCTGTTTCAGTCTTATTTGAAGATTGGTGATAATTGAATAAAATACTTCGGTTAGACCCAAATTCGTAAAAGTGAATAATTTTTTTTTGTTTTTTGTAAATGGCAATTTGTAAAAGATGTGATTATAGATGTACGTATATATAGTTGTAATTAAAATATAAATGATTTTCTTAGCTTTTAAAATCCATGTAAGGTGCATATGTCTCATACTCACTCTAACGTTAACAAGATTATTTAAAAAAAATTTAAAATGTAAAACGGAATTTCAAAACCTTTTAGTGTTTTTTTATGCTTAATGTAAATATATCTGGCAAACGGAGCCCCAGCTAAGTGTATTTTTGCTTAAGAAGGCCTTAATCCATATATTTAAATAATATAATACATACATATATATATTTTTATATGGACACACATACGTATTAGTATTTTTTGGACATCCACTCTTTACACTTAATCATGGTATACTTAGATGAGAGCATTCATATCAAAAGCTTAGGAAATAGTTTAAATAGTTCCCATCCAACTGTATTTTTGAAATCACCTGCATATTGAACCAGTCTAACAGAAAACTGTTGCATAACTTTGTAAATATAAAGTACGTACTTGTATATATTTCTCTCTTCTAACATCAATACTCCGTATAATATAGGGAAAATATTAGAGTTTTAAACCTTGCATCTTTTAAAATATTTTGTCAATATTATAAGCCCTCATTCTCAGTAGTATTAAGTATAATTTGTGCATAGTTCTATCTGTGTTTTTGAAAAAAAAAAGATGTTCAAAAGCATGTGGAATTTGTATAAATGTTCTGCAACGTCTTGAGAATTCTATGATTTTCAATATAAATTTTTAAACCTTTTTAACTTTTGAAAAATAGTATGTAAAAAAATTGAAAAAACACTTCGAACAAATACAGGTCTACATCATATGGTAGATTAATGGCAGTTAGTTTGCAAAATATCATATAGTAGATTAATGATAAATTTTTTAACAGTATATATATGTTAATGCATTTGTATGTTTGATTAAAATCGTTTGTTGTTTTAAAATAATTGTAGATGTAAGTAAAAAATTTGTAAGAAAAAAATTTCCTTAAAACTATGACTCAAGATTTTTTTCAGTTCTGTGTTCTAAGTCAAAATTCTGTTATGGCGTAGGCGTAGATTCGTTCTTCATTTGTATATTCTTCTCATTCTGAAGCTATGGAACGAATCTCATGTATCTTCTATTAAGTAAATAATGAGTAGTTATCTTCCCTTTTCTAGAAATATTTTAGTTTAATACTCTTATGTAAAGAAATATGAGAAAATTATAAACAATATATTCTTAAAAAAATATAAATAAATCCAAAAATTAACAAATACATAAAAAAAAAGATAGTCAAATAAATCACCGAAAGGTTTATTTCCTCAATTCAAATATTGTGATATTTTGTAGAATTAGAAATAATACTTTTAGAATTTCTGCATTAGAATAATTTTTGGAAACAGAGTGTAATGTGTGAGCTCTATAATGTTATATTAAAAATATAAAAAAAAATTTCGGAAATGTTTTTATAGCTTATGGAAAGTCAGAAAACCTAATAGCTGCTAGTAGTTAATTTTTTTTATTAGTCTATGATGATCTCCAGAAAAAATTCTAAATATTAGTATAATCTAACATTCTAAAAAGCATTCTAATTATTAGTTAGTATTGATATCTATAAATAAGGGTAATTTACTCAGATTTATATATTACTTTTGTTTCATTCTTCTGTATTGTAGATTTTTACTTGAAACATATATGAAACACTTTTTTTGCAAATTTTATGAATTTTTTTATTTTATGTGTTTGTATATTTAATTTTAAATCCATTCGATGCACTTTTAAGGCTTTCCATTTTTGAGAATTATTTCCTAGTAAAGTATATAATAATGAATAAATATAAATTTCTGAGCTACAAACATTTTCTATTTTAAAATAAAAATGGCAAGAGCCTTTAACATACAGAACTTTTTCACATTACGAAGTCCATTTTCCTCAAGAATTTTTTTCATACTAAAAGCGATGAAAATTTCAAGTTAATTGAAAAAGCTCAGTAATCACTTCTCATCCATCAGTTCATTCAAAAGCATTTTTAGAACACCCTCAAGTGAAAGCGCGATTTGATAAATTATTAATCCACTTTTAGGCGTTCGTTTATTCTCCATCTTCTCTACTTTATTTTTTTAAGTAATCTGATAAAATATATCGTCTTCGCGTTGAAAGTAAAATGATTAGAAAGAAAAGCCAAGGAAAATGCTTTTATTTTATTTCGGTGTCTTCTATTTCTGCATTGTCCGGAAAATCGAACCAGTTCTATTTTAGACAGAGTGACGACCACTGCAAATAACTTATCCGAAATTTGACGTTGAAACTCGATACAAATGAATGGGCATAAATGAGTAAATCTGAATTTACGTAAGATATTATTCCGAATTTACTTAAGAAGCTTATAGGCATTAAGAAATATATGTAGAACTATATCTTTAGAAAGTGTACATATGATGACCGCATAATGTGCTGAATTCAAGACGGTCAAGTGATAAATTCAGTCACGTGTTCTCCGTTTAATTCAAAACTGGTTTGCTCTTGTTACTCTACTTATAATTAAATATTTTAAATTTTATCATTGGTTTAAATTTCTGAAGTAGTAAAATTTTGCTTCAAATTATTATGTGCTTCAGTTAAAAAATTCTTTAAAAAGAATCTCAAATGAAAAATATATATAACTATGTGTATATATTTTGTATTATACGCATGATTGTTTAAAATCAAGTGTATTTTGTTCATCTGTACGCCTTATTAATGCTAATAATTTTTTTTGAAGAAAATTTCGGCAAAAGACTAAAGTTGGCAGCAGCGAAGGGCATGATCTGATTGATTGGAAATACATGATTACAGTTACCATGGGACAATGACATCTGATGCATTTGCCCATAGGTTAACAACTTGGTGTTTACACCTCGATATTTATATTTAATAGAAGGGGTGAGATCTATATATATATATATATATATATATATATATATATAATTTCCTAATAGAATAAAATATTATTTTAATCTTAAAATAAAACTACTCAGTTGACACTGAGCTAATTCTATGTACCGTTTTACAAAACATACATTTTGAAAACATGTATAATAAATTTCAAGCCGATACATCTGTTATCAAAAAGGCCTTAGGGTTTGGAATAATAGTATATGTACACAACTTCAACGTGGAGAAATGTGAGTTTGAAGTTTTCATTCCATGAATACCATGATATAATATGCATCGAATAGTCTGAAACTTTTATGAAATATTAATTAGCTTATTTAAAACGGCTTACCATAAGAAATTGAAAAATGTAGAAAAATTAAACAGTATACTGGAATAATGAATATATAGAAGAAAACGAATGAAAGATCAATATTTCATAAAACTTTATCTTAATAACTTTTCAAAAAAATAAATACACACACTTCAGAGTTAATCCATGCTCAGTTTGGCAACTTAAATAATGTACAGCATGTACAAAAGATGTTTATGTC
This sequence comes from Trichonephila clavata, assembly GCA_019973975.1. Lineage (NCBI taxonomy): Eukaryota > Metazoa > Arthropoda > Arachnida > Araneae > Nephilidae > Trichonephila > Trichonephila clavata. Next base: position 30,442 of record BMAO01005973.1, read on the forward strand.
TTTATTTTCCTATTTCCATGATTTTAAAAGCTTTCGCATCTTAAATATTGTACACGAATGTAAGCAAAATCAAACAAAAATTTATAGATAAAAATATATCGAAATCTAAGAATGGCATCTGTGCATAAGCTTAAATAAGTATCTTAGAATATTTCAATAATAATTGTGTTGAATTTCACACACACGGGATACATAAATATCACCAAAACAAATAGATAAAAATGGGAGAGTTTTGCTATACTTGCAAATTAGATTTTAATTATCTGAGTTATCAAAATGAGATTTAATATTTGTGCTTTAGGAGATTCAGTTTTGAAGTTTGAATTTCATTTATAATAATATCATAAAAAACACGCACAACTTTCAAATCTTGACCAAATCCATTTTCTCTCCCCCCCCCCCCCCCCCAATAAACAATACACAAACTAGAATTTTTGCATGAATTGCACAAGTCTTCCTTTAAATGATTTGTTACTGCATATATAATTCTACATAGGTTAGTCTCATTTACGCGCTGTAGAAAAATAATTAATTGATTTTTATCAGGCTGTTTTCTAGCAGATAATCAGAAATGTGGGCGTGTTAGTTGCTGTTCAGCATCAAATATTACTCCATAACTAGGTAAAAAATTGCAAGTAAAGCTTTGAAATTTTTCAGGCATTTTTATAAAGATTTGAGATGTCAAATATGCCAATAAAAAATTTCGATAGTTTGATGGTTTTTTGTGTACCATATCGCCTTAACAATACTAAGTTAAGAACAAGTTTAATAATTACAAATGACCCTATGGGCATGCCATAAAATTATATAAAATATCCAATGCCTATCTTAACACACAACCTGTTCAGTTTATAATTAAAATCGTATTATGTAGCTTTATGTCGAATTATATTATTATTTAATTCAATATATTGTTATTGTAAGAAAGGGGGGAGGGGAGCGATGAAAATTATGATTGAAAATTGGGTCGAATATATAGAAAGTTTGAGAAACACTGATTTAAGGCAAATTTTATCATTCACTTCATGTTCTCATGCAGTTCGTGTCATAATCTTTCCATAAACTTGAAAATTTTTCACGTTTGTAAAGCACTACAAGAGCGTTTCTTAAACTGTGGGGTGCACCCTCCTTGGGAACGTGATAACCCTACTTGATGGGCGCGAGTATATGGAAAAGTCCAAAATAAATGATTTAAAATAATTATTAATTTACAGAAAGGAAGCAAAACAAAATACATTCAGACATGATATAAAATAAAATACATATCCACACTGATATAAGATACTTATGAATGTATCAGTGCGGGAAAAAGTATTTAATAATTGATTTACCAATACTAAATTAAAAGCAAGTTTATTAATTCATAGTGCATTCCACGGGCTCTTGTCATATACAAAATATTATATATATATATATATATTGATAATATGTGCAGTTTATAATATTAAAGTCGCAATTTAACTTTTTAGCGTCAAAGTACATTGTTATTGCATGCAATATATTGTTGTTGTATGAGAGGGGTGGCGTGATGAAATTTATGACTGAAAATTGGGTCGCAAATATGGAAAGTTTGAGAAGCATTGTACTACAAGAAACCACATCCTTACATTTATATATCCAATCATCTTCACAGTCAAATTCATAGGACGTGACTAACCATCATTGTGTAAAACATGGTACAGCTACACTTCGCATACTTAAAAATTCAGTCTCATATTCAAAACTTGAAAAACCAACGTACCCGAAATATCTAATTGTTGCGATTTTTTTTGTGTTTTTTTTTTTTGTTTTGGGTAGTTTTTGATTGGAAGTATATGCTTTTTTGAATGTATGCAACATTTTCTTTTGATGTCTTTGACTGGCCAGTTCTTCCTGCATCCAAAATACCTGCAGTTTCTTAAATTTTAGTACCAATTTATTTTTAGATAAATGGGTTATTTATACTAATTATGTGAAACTTCCTTTAAACTAGACTAATGAATTTTGTTTCAAAATATCATTCTATACCATAAGCATTTATGATACGAATCGTAATTTCTGATTTACAACATCAAACCGTTTTCAATGAATCACTATATCAAAGAAATTCATGATCAATCAGCGCCTTTTATGGGCGACAGTCGAAACTGTTTTTTATTTTTCAAATTTGAAACTATACCGTGTACAGCCTTTTATTGCAAACTACATTGCCATACATTAGGTTAAATGGATTTATAAAGCAATTTAAAATGTGTTTGTGACTTTTGGTGCAATTACGCGAAGAGAGGAACAATATTCTCAAATAAATTTAGCACTACCTATCCCTGTATAAAATCATTTAAGCATACGATTCTTTGAGGCTTATCATTAATATCTAATGTTAAAATCTAAATTCCATCTAGATTTAATCATTAGATCAGTGCTTCTCAATCTTTCACTATTTGCGACCAAATATTCCATCATAATTTTCATCGCTCCCCCCTCCATACAACAATACAATAATACTACATTTTGATCCGAAAGCTGCAACACAACTTTAATCTCGTAAGTACCAACGACGTATATAAACATCACACTCAATTAAAGCGATAATTGCCCTGGACGCATATATACATCTTTCCGAAGTGCGATATTTTCTGTGCACCGCTATCCATAAAATTATTCCGTAGGCGTTGCAATTCAATGAAAGGACCTTGATACAGTGTTTGTGCAGGATTTAATTATTTCAGAGGATTTGCTTATTTATTCCTTTTCTCCCCCGCCCAGTACATCACATACCCACCCCTCGTAGAAAACGGTGGTATTGGGGAGCGAATCTCATAACTTTTAATTGACAGTTAAGGGATTAAATATAAACCGTACAAGATAAACAATAATTTTTTGATATAATTTTATATGTGACAAGTCCACACATGAGGTGAATGGTAATTATTAAACTTGTTCTTAACTTAGTATTGTTAAGTTAATTATAAAGTATATAGTGCAGGACTAATACACATTTATAAGTGTATTATATCAGTGTAAATGTGCATTTTATTTTTTTATTATGCCAGAATGTATTTTATTTGTTTACTTTCCATAAATTAACAATTTCTTTAATAATCTTTTGTTTTCGACTTCTCAATTTGCTCGCACGCCCCTTGCAGACTTATCACGCCCCCCTGGGGGAGTGCACCACAGTTTGAAAAACGCTGCATTAGGTACTTTTTTTAATTGGTGCACATTTCTTATCTCCCCTAAATTTTTATTCTTTACATTAAAAAATCTTACTTCAATTAACAAAATAGGAAACAGTTCGAAACATGCTGATCTTCGGGGGAGGGGATGTGTTTACTTATTTAATTTATTTTATCTCAGTCCTTAAAAAGGAATTTGCGTTGATTAAAAAGAGCTTGCTTTTAAAAAAAAAGTGCAAGAATCTGATTAAGATATTTTAATGGTTTAAAGTTTTGGATGATGAAATTTTCTTCTACATAGTTGATTGATCGTACTTTTAAAAATGATTTTACTTCAATTTCCTAAAGGTTGAAAATAAACATTTTCTTCCTCAGCTGTTATAAGAAAAATAAAATTAAATAAGTATACCTTAAACATAAAACACGTAGTGCAACTAAATTGTTAATCTCATCCCAATATTACAAAAAGTAACAAAAATGGGTCAATATTCAGAAGTGTAGCATATATCCATGGTTTTATTATTGTATATTTTACTCATGAAATCATTTAAATGCTCATATTGTGTGTTTAATTAAATATAATTTGCAGATAAAAGCTGCACACAAAAACAGATTAAAAACAGATATATTTCCATCAATATTTACGCTTAACTAACAACACAGATTTAAACTGCAGAATTTCTTGAAATGATATCCGTTTTCATTTGACCTATTATTCGATCTACAAGTTTAAGACAAGGTATTTCTCTGAAATCACAGACCTTTCAAAAGTTCTGACACAAAATACTTCACGAGGAATTTCGTAACTCAGTATCATCTAGAAGAGACATATTTTAGTCTATTCGAATTACTAGACATTTCAACATACGATATCATCCATTCTTCGCTCAGGCTATTATATTTAGTCTGCCGAATCATTATTTGAGGTCATATGGATTCAATTGCTTAAATTATTACTACAATGGCTTTAGACATCTACAGTAATAGTGCAATAAAAATTTTATTGTACTGCCTAACTCTAAGCTGCGAAGATTTTTAAATCAAACTATTTTAATTAAACTTAGTCAATTCAAATTAAATTCATATAAACTATGAGTAGAATAGTTATACGTTTACGCAACCCATCACAATGCCTTTTTGAAACATTTATGTGTAGAATGTTTCATATTTCTTTTGTTTTCAAAGCAGACAAATTACTCTTTTAAATTGATTTGTAAATGATTGATATTTAGTGGTTATTGGTAGATGGCTAGTATAAAAATTATTTAAGGTGCATATTTAATTTCATCTGATATTTAAGAAATACTTAAAACCAAACTTTCAAGTTTGCCCAAAACCATCAAGTTGTAAAAAATGGATAGTTTTCTATATGTATATGTTCTGCGAATATATGATCGTGAGACATATTGTATTGTTCTTAATACTTTTATTAAAGAACTTCTTTCAATAAAAGTTTCAACATCAACTTTATGTCTAAAAAATATATTTTATTCTATAATCACTTCTGAAACAAAACGCAGATCATACAATAGTATATTATGAACTATATGGCGAGATTTGAACTATAATTTTATTTTGTTTTTGTAAATTCTACTTTTATATTGTTTGCAGAAACAGTGTTATCAACAGTGTAAAAAAGATTTATATATTTATTAAGACAAACCTACAATTATAATTATAACTGCCACATGGTTTGATATAATTGCTTGCCACGTGGTTTAAGTATATAATAAAAATGTAAAAGATAATTTAAAACCAACATTTCCCCTAAGTTTAAACATGTTAAAATCCTTATATTAAGCTTTGTTACTACAAAATGCTTTGTCTGAAACTCGTGATAAAAACTATTTTTATGTCCTTTTTTTATTACTTCTCGTTTCTAACAGACTTACTCTGAAATAATTTTTGGCTTTAGCTGATGAACTGTTAATTTACTATTTATAAATATAATTGTTTAATAATTCATTAAACTGCTCGTTCATTAGTTTTTACCTACTAATAATGGGTGATATAAAAAACTATCCATGCATACAGATTAATTATAAATTACATTCAAAACTGGATATTTTATGAAAAAAATAATGTATACTTCTTACTAATACTTTCTCTAATTTAATTTGAATCATGATCTAAATTCTCAATTTAAACAGGCACTGTAAGAGACATATCTGACAATGCATTTCAAGATTTTATAAGCATCTTTTTTTAATCAACATTGATAAATTGTATTTTCTTCGAGATAACCATTAAAAGGAGTCTGTAAAAAGGTGTAATGGGTATAATTCTGTCTAATAATTTTTTTTACTGAGTATAATCAATAAACTGTAAGTCATTTACTTAATTTATTGCTGTAAAATATTACATAATTTTATTACAAAAGAAATAGTGTCAAATTTTTTCTTGGTTGTCTCACACGCTAGTTTTTTTACCTTCTTGCATGCAATGGAAGAAATAGGTAAGTAATTTGTTAAAACTCATGACAATTGTTAAAAATCATTTAAGTTTTTCTGTAGTTCCATTTACTATTTAAACAAAGCTGTATAAAATTGTATATTATTAAGAACGTGTAATTTTCTCAGAAAGCTGAATTTCGTCTCTGGGTCCTGGTAGTTTAATAGTTATTTGCAGTTTCTATGTTCAGTCATTTAAATTAACTTGGCCACTTTGGTTGAAGTCACTAAATACCTTTGGGAAAACAATGAATCTTTAAGTGAAAAAATAATTGGATCGACTTATTTCGAACAACTTTAAAAACTCCAGTAAGACTGAAGTAGGTATTAGATCCTCTTTTCACTAAAACAGCTCATAGATTTGATCAAATCACTCATTTTCTTCAGGGAAAACTCGATTCAAAGAGTTTTTTTTTTATTTTAACATCTTCCATGAATTGATCATGTCCCTCAGGGATTTTATCAAGTCCCTAATTTTCTGCGACATATATACTAGGAATTTAAAATTCTCTTTATAATTTAAAAGCATAGAAAGCGTCTGGCAAAAGTGAGCCGCTAGCTGCCAAACTGCAAGGAACTCTAGTTTCAAGAACTACACTCCTTACGAAATAAGCGACTGAATTTTCTTGAATATTGGAATAGGTCTTATATATAATTTTTCTTTTAATAGTACTTAAAAATTTCTCGAAATTTATTTTATAGAAGAAGTTATGTTATAGGGATATTTCAATTCATTTAGGGTTTATTAAATATTAAATTAATAGATCCAAGTAGTTTATTAGAACATTTTCATTTGAAAGATTATTCATATCAAACCTTTACATCAAGGCTAAAAAGGTCGGTCAAACTGCTCTTTAATTCATTCGTAGACGAAACATCTTTTGTTGCTCTCGGGTAATGTATTAATATGTTTTGAACCTTGGGGCAAAAACAGTTTCTAAACGGGTATTCTTTAAAACTACAGTTGGGAGATAAACATCTTTTTAAAAAAAAAGTTCTTATGTTTTTTACTACATTAATACATTCTAGACCCTTTAATAGAATTAATTGGAAGTCAAAGAGCTGTAAATGGAAAAACATTGAATAAGTTCTATACATTGCTAGGAGAATCCTCAAAAACCCTAAAAGTAAAACTTGTTTAAAAAATTTCCAACTCAAATATTAATATTGTTCTTCAAAATTTAGAAAAACGAAATCCATTTCAAAATTATGCTTACTACATGTTTAACACTAAAACTTTTACATTTTTAAAAGCAATTCTATTTTTTACTTAGAAAACCTTTATTAACTATTAATAATAAATTTAATCGTTTTTAATACATCTATTAAATACATAACGTAATATTTTATCTTTATTTATATATGAAAATCCTTTACATTTCTCCACTTCAAAATAATTTAAATCTTGTTATATATTCCAGAAAATTCATTTACTGCGAATAACTCCCAACTAGATACTGAAACCCCTTACTACAGACGAATACACAAACATTTAATAGTATAGTCTAGATTTAATGAGACAATCAAATTATGCGAAAAGATGGAAACATCTGTGACAACAAGACTAGTTCTATCTTAAGGCATTAGATTGACCGAAGATATTCATGTGACAAACAGTTTAAGCTTTAATGAATAAAGAGATAATTAACTCTCCCTACCTGCTTGTCAAAGATTGGCTGTTTCATATTAACGTAGATATCACGTCTAATTTTAATGTACACCTGTGAGTGTTAATACCATTAAATGTGAAGGAATGTTGTCTACAATTCTGTCGTTGCCACTTTTAAGACAATTATCAGTATACTACATCCTTTGTAGAGAAGATTTAAGGTGATTTACTTTTCGATGTAGAAAGCTTAACAAGATTATGTTATGTACAAAATTTGTTCATCTAACCACATTTTGGTTGTGTAATTAGTAAACTCATTAAATGTAGAAAAGGTATTGATAAAAATTTCTAGTATAAAACACAGATAAAATCAAATTACTCAATACATGTTTCGTTAAACGATATTTTTACAAATAATCCATTATTCTTTTTTATTTAGAGAAGAAACTGTGAATGTGTCTTGAATTTAAGTAACACGAGAATCTATCTTTTACATATAAATTGGTGGTAAAGAAATATAATTTAAGAAGGAAGAACAATTATAATATACACATTGATTGTAAAATTATAAAAAATTTCCATTATTCTAAGAAAATTTTATGTTATTGGATGCATGAATTTCTAGTTAAGTATTGTTCTTTCAGACTAATTAAATTGGAGATTTTTTCAAAACAATTTATCAATAATTTATCTAAACAAAAAGTACATTTTTAAACTTCTAATCTAGATAATCCAAGCCCTGTTTTTTTTTTTTAAAAAAATGGCATCTCAGGAATTCTTAAATAATGGGAAGAATCAAGTTTTTTGCTAGGAATATTTTTTGTGTCTTTCAAAAGCTGCCTTAAAGGAAATAAAGTTGTTTTTTTTAAATTTAAATATATTAAATAACATTTGCCACGAGATATATCTGAGGGAAAAAACCCTTTTTTATATATTAAATGGAAAGTGTTTTAAACTTCCTTTTAAAAAATCATTTCATCGGAAAAAATGAAAAAGAAGTAAAAAAACTTTCAGGTTTTCATTCGTTTGGTTTGTTTCTTGAATAACATTTTTAAAATAATTAGAAAATTCCATTTATCAACAATTTCTTAAGTTAGTGTTTTGCATTTAATGTATATAAATTTAAATTCTTACATTAAAATTTGAAAAAAATGTGATTAACATTAAAATATTTGTAGTTGTTTTCTTTAAGCTCTAAAAGACCATAAATTGAACGCAAGATTTCAATGGAAATTTATGATACAAAACTTCCAATTTGTACTTGAATATCACTTTGTTGTACAAATTTTGTACAACAAAATTGTGTGTTTGTGTTGTTTCCCACCTCTTCATATTTTCAAACTCCTCTCTGTACCAACTGTAATTCAAAACAACCTAAAACAAGTAGAAAAATTCACTGGAAATAATTATAAATAAGGAGAAGCTGTCATTGTAAAACCTATAAACTTCTTAAGTATTTTTAAATTAATGATATATAATGTTGATAGTATATAGTTCATGGGTTGTCTTTCCTTTCTTTCTTTTTTATTATTTATTTTATTTCAATATTAAGCGAATATTTTTAAGATAAGAATAAAAAAATTTCATCTAAAGTAGAAAAGCTTCTTTACGGAAAAACTGTAATATTCGCCTCATTTTACGTTATCTTACAGAAGGAAGCTAGACCTTCTCTTCTAGATATATTCAGTTTAATCTCATCGGCTTTTAATATATTAACTCTAATGACATTTGAATTACTTTGAGAATTTTCGTATTTTTTCCCATATAATATTTCTAGGAGGAAATTGCATTACTTTCGGAAATTGTTGATTGAAGGCTCTTGTGTGTGTTGAAAACGAACAAAGAGACAGACAGTCTTTTAAGAAAACTTCCAGACTTTATTCTCCAAATATCTTTTTATTAAATCGTTTGGTACCTTTCATTCAATTGAGGGATTCGGATGATGTTTCCAATCCTTTATTCGGTTTCTTTTCTTTTCTCAAGGTTCTAGGAAATTTTTTGATTATCTAACAATAAAAAACCTTGGTTTATTCCTAACTTATATACTTGTGTGTTTTAGTTAGGCTGAATTAAACATCAATAA